>PVIW01004591.1:0-127901 GCA_004026585.1 Noctilio leporinus | reverse complement strand
ACCCAAAGAATCCTGAAACACCAATTCATAAGAACCTATGCACACCTATGTTCATAGCGGCACTATTTACAATAGCCAAGTGCTGGAAACAGCCTAAGTGCCCATCAGTGGATGATTGGATCAAAAAACTTTGGTACATTTACACAATGGAATTCTATGTAGCAGAAAGAAAGAAGGAACTTGTACCCTTTGCAACAACGTGGATGGAACTGGAGAGTATTATGCTTAGTGAAATAAGCCAGTCAGTGAAGGACAAATATCATATGATCTCACCCATTACGGGACAATAATGAACAAAACTAACAACAAGCAAAACGGAACCAAGTATATGAATACAAGGAATAAGCCTTCAGTGGTCAGGGGAACGGGGTAGGGGGGAGGGGGGAGGTAGAGGCAAAGAAGGGGAGCAGCTTAGACAAGAACCTAGTATAAAGGAACCATGGACATGGACAACAGGTGGGATTGACTTTGGGGGGAATGGGTGGGTGGGGGGACAGAGGGGAGCAAAAAGGGGATGGATGTAATACAACAACAATAAAATTAAAAAAAAAAAAAGAATTTGGGTTCTAACCCATGATGACTCTAGTAATTTACTGAATCTCTCTGTGGCTGTTTTCTTATCTGTAAAATGGGGATGATAATAACAGTATTTGTCTTAGAGAGATACTATGAGAATTGAATGAGTTATGTTAAATAAAGTTCTTAGAACAGTGTCTGGCACCTAACAAGCAGAGTGTTAGCTGTCATTATTATTATGTTGCTATAAGCACAGGGGGAAGCCCTTGGAGGGTATTGTGTGGCGGGGGTTGGGGTGTGTGTGAAGGGGTGACATGATCTGATTTACATTTTCAAAATGTCACCCTAGCTATTGGGGAAAAGGGGAATTTAGTGGAGAAAGAGTAAAAGTGCAAACCAGAGAGAAGTGAAAACAGTCTGGACCAGGTGGGCAGCAGTCAGAAAGAAGTAAAGTGCTGTGGGCCCCATGCTTACTGTGGACTCGCCAGTAAGGCCTTGCTTTGTCCCTGTACTAGGCCCATCCTAATTCATCCTACACATGGACCCTCTCTGGTTCTCACCAGTCCCTGTCACTTGGAGCCCTAGCTTCAGGGCCAGCAGGACCTAGTTTACTCTGACAGATTGTGTCGATTACTTGCCCTACTGGACTGTTAGATCACCACCTCTGGGAGCTTCTTGCTGAGACTGGTTACATGCCTGTCACCATAGCCTCTTCTTGGGAGGGGTTCCAACCTCTCCTATTGATGCTTTCAACAAACGTTCACTGAGAACTTAACTATATGCCCAGGCAGGGGTGACAAGCAGTAAACTAGACAAAGAATATTCATTCAAATCAATGTCTACAGATGGGAAGAGCTTTGTGATCAGAGAGAAAGAACTTTTAAGGAAAGGAGATATATTATTTTGTATTCTTTTTTTTTTTTTTTTGTATTCTCCTCCGAAGATAGGCCCACCAATTGGGGAGGTGGGGGGGGGGGGCAGAGGAAGAGGGAGAAAGAAGCATCGATGTGAGAAGAAGTATCAATCAGTTGCCTCCTGCATGTGCCCTGACCAGGAATCAAACCTATAACCCAAGTGTATGCCTTGACCATAAATGAAACCCGCCACCCTTTGGTCCATGGGATGATGCTCCAACCAGCTGAGCCACACTGGCCAGGGCAGTCTGGATTCTTTTGATTGCAAGTGTTGAGCTAGGCAGTGCAAAACGGCCTCATCAAAAAAAAAAAAGGTGGGGGGCAGGCGGTGGTGGAGGTATGGATCAGCTCATGTAAAAGTCTAGAAGTAGGTATTCAAGCATGGGTTGATTCAGGTGTCATCAGACTGGTCTCTTTTCCTTCCTCTAAAGGGAAATATTAGCCATTGTTGATGAGAATTCAAGCTCACAAATAGAGAAGAAATGATAAAATTAGAAAACCACAACCACCATGTTGCATCTTCTAATGAAACATTATTGTTCCATCCATAATCATCAATGGGGAGAGATTCTTGGAAAACTGTATATTCAAAATGTTCCAGCTTATTAAACTACAGTTTAGTTTTTGCTCACAGGGTAAATGCAGCTTTTTAATAGGGGGATGAGGGTGAACCCACCTGAACCTATTGGTCAATCTTATTATCTCTAAAAGTGGGCACCAAACAGCGTGCACTCCCTGATGCGATGGAATATGAAGTGCACATCATTTGGGAGCATTCTTGCCAAAAATGGTGCAACTGAATTTAATCAAATGCTTAGATCTGGGATTCTAAGATGATGGAGGATTAAGTGGAGCTACACCAATCTCCCCCCAGGACCAATCTGGAATTACAACTTAAGTGGGGAAAAATCATCTGGAATAACCAACAGAACAGCAACTGGAGAGAAGCCTTATTACCACAGACAGAACAGAAGAGGCCGATTCACCACCATGTGACTGGTAGGAATTGTGGAGACTTGAGAGGGCTGGGTGGGCTGCCCTCCCACTGGCAGCAGCTGAAGGGACCGACCCAGGGGCTCCACCTGAGAAGGGTGGGATTTAAACCCCTATCTGGGCTTCCCAGCCTACAGCAACATAGCTGAGAGTAAAACAGCACCCAGCTATGAAAAGCAAAAAGCCAAGGGGTTGGCTAATCTAAGGGACAGAGAACTACTAAAGTGACCACACATGAAAATACATTGGCACCCACTTACCCTGGGCTCCAGCAGAGGGAAGGCAGAGTGGGCTGGAGATGCGTGGGGAGAGTTTAGAGTGGTAGCTTTGAGGAGAGAAATGGGGGAGCAGTTGGTGAGGTCTCAGTGCTAATTTATCCCCCTACACTACAGGCGGAATACGCTAGACCAACCAACTTTCACCTGAGGGGATCTTATAAGCCCGCACATTGGAATCAATCTGCCTTGGCCAGTGGTGCCTGAGCCTGGTGATTGATCACAGATTGATTGGATTAAGAACTAAAGGGCACAGCCAAAAACAGTGGATCTCCAGTTAGCTCCAACAGGCTGACTAGGCCCAGGCTATGGGATGATCTGACCACACGAGAGATGGATACAAGAAGTAAAGAAAGTGCACCTCTATGTGACAGGAGGTCACACCACAAAGATAGGAATTCAAAAAAGCCCAATCTGTAAAGCAAAAGCAGACAAGAAGAAACACTGCAAGCCAGAAGGAAATGGCAAAACATACTCCAAGTAATGAAAAACAAAGGCCTGCAACCAAGAATCCTTTACCCAGCAAAGCTCTCATTCAAAATGGAAGATGAAATAAGGAGTTTCCCAAACAAAAGAGGGCTAAAAGAGTACATCTCCACCAAATCAGCATTGTAAGAGATTCTAAATGGTCTGCTTTAAAAAGATGAAGAAACAGAGAGAGAAAGAGAGGAACACAGGTAAAAGGGGGGAAATGTCAATGAATAAGTGCCTGTCAATAAAAACCTTAAACATAAACAGATTAAATGCACCAATCAAGAGAAATATAAGGTAGCTGAATGGATAAGAAAACATGACCCACGTATATGCTGTCTACAAGAGAACCACTTCAGAACTAAAGATAGACACAGAATGAAAGTGAAGGGAAGTAAAAATATACTTCAAGCAAATGGACATGAAGAAAAAGACTGGGGCAGCAATACTTATTTCAGACAAAATAGGTTTTATGATGAGGGCTATAAAAGGAGACAAAGAAGAACATTTCGTAATTCTTAAGGAAACCATCCAGCAAGAAGATATAACTCTTGTAAACACGCACCCTACAGAGGAGCTCCCAAATATATAAGAAAAAACTTGGAGGACTTCAAGAAGGATATAAACAGCAACACACTATAAATAGTAGGGGATTTTAATACCCCATTATCAACAATGGACAAATCTTCCAAGCAAAAAGACACCAAGGTTATTGTGGCATTGAACAACACTCTAGATGAAATGGACTTAACTGATACGTACAGAACTTTCACCCCCCAAAAAGAAAAACACACATTCTTTTCAAATGCACATAGAACATTCTCAAAGATAGACCACATGGGAGGACACAAGACAAGCCTCCACAAATTCAAGAAAATTGAAATCATACCAATCATCTCAGATCACAATGGCTTGAAACTAGAAACCAACCTCAAGGAAATAAACCAAAAACACTAACTCATGGAGACTGAGTAACATGCAATTAAGTAATGAATGGGTTAACAATGAGATCATAGAAATCAAAAAGTTTCTGGAAACAAATGAAAATGAATACACAACAGCCCAAAACTTATGGGACACACCTAAGGCAGTCCTCAGAGGGAAGTTCATAGCAATACAGGCCTACTTAAAAAGGTTGGAAGAAGCTTATAAAACAACCTAGCTATAAAGCTGCAAAGACTAGGGAAACAAGACAAACAAGCCCAGAGCAAATAGAAGGAAGGAAATAATCACGATCAAAGCAGAATAAAATGACATAGAAACTAAAACTACAATTCAAAGGATCAATAAATACAAAAGTTGGCTCTTAGAGAAGATTAAAAAAATTGACAAACCTTTAACTAGACTCATCCAGAAAAAAAGAGAAAGGACTCAAATAAACAAAATCAGAATGACAGGGGAGAATTCACAACTGATACACAGAAATACAAAGATTTTAAGAAATTACTACAAACAACTATATGACAAGAAATCTGACAACATGGGTGAAATGGACAAATTTCTGGAAACGTATAATCTACCAAAACTGAATCAAGAAGAAGCAGAAAATCTGAATAGACTGATAATAACTAGTGAATTTGAGGCAATAATCCAAAAACTCCCAGCATTCTGTGAGTCCCGGACCGCATTCTGTAATTCTGTTCCTTATTTCCATACTTTTGGTTTTATTTTGCTTGTTTGTTTGTTTTGTTCATTAATCTCCTCTTCAGGATAAGATCATATGGTATTTGATCTCACTGACTGGCTTATTTCCCTCAGTTTGATACTCTTCAGTTCCATCCATGTTGTCACAAAAGGTAGGAGTTTCTTCTTTCTTTTTGTATGCAGGGAGGGAGAGGGGTGGAAAGAGGAAACGAAGGGGAACAGTTTAGTCAAGAACTAGCATGGATGATCCCATGGACAAGGACAACATGTGGGATTGAATGTGGGAGGGGGATAGGAAGGGTGGGGCAGGGGAGAACAGTGGGGGGAGGCAATGGGATAAATGTAATACAACAACAATAAAATAATTTTTAAAAATAAATAAATAAAAATGCTTAGATACAACTTCAGTTTATAAGACCAACATGGAGGACAACAACCTGGAAGCTGACAGCACAAGGAAGCCGCCAGACAAATTCAGACCATGGGGTCTTGTACCAAAAAACAAGCCTGAGTTCTTCAACAAGTCACAAGGTCACTGTTTTAGAATAAAAAAAGATTTAAGATACATAACCTCATTATAGCCTTGTTTGGATCCTGATTTGAACAAATAAAAAAATTATTTATTTATTTATTTATTTTTAGAGAGGGGAAAGGAAGGTGAAAGAGAGGGAGAGAAACATCAATGCGTGATTGCCTCTCATGTGCCCCAAACTGGGGATCTGGCATGCAACCCAGGCATGTGCCCAGAGATCCAACGAGCAACCCTTTGGTTTGTAGGCTGGCACTCAATCCACTGAGCCACATCAGCCAGGATGAACAAACTAATCTTTAACAGACATTTTTGGGAACAATCTATGTAATTTTAATATAGATTAGCTATGACATTATATTGGCAAATTATTACCAGTTCTTTTTTTAAAATTTTTAAAAAATTTATTATTTTCCGAGAGAGAGGGAGGGAGAGAGGTAGAGAAGGAGAGAGACATCAATGTATGGCTGCCTTTCACCTGCCTCCAGCTTCGGATCTGGCTGGAGACCTGGCTTGCAACCTGATCATGTGCCCTGGCTGGGGAATCGAACCAGAGACCTTTGGATTCGAAGGCTGGCACCTTATCCATTGTGCCACCAGCCAGGGCCAAATTATTACTAATTCTTTAGGTGTGATAATGGAATTATCTTTTTAAGAGATGTGTGCTGATGTATTTCAGGGTAAAATGTCATGATGTCAGGAATTATTTGAAATTTTAAAAAGATAAAGAAAAATTGGAAAATGTAAATAATTGGGTTAATGGGTTAATTTTACACTGTTCTCTGCATTCTTCTGTAAGTTTGAATTTTCGCAATGAAAATTGGAGAGAACTCATCCCGTCTGCCATTTTACAAATGGCCACATGGAGGCAGTAGAGTATCAGGCTGGCTGTGAACGCAAGCTCGAAGACATGCAAAAGAGCAATCACCCCATTTTTTTCCTTTTTAATTCTCACCTGAGGATATGTCCATTGATTTTTAGAGAGAGGGAGGAAGGGGGAAAGAGCATGCGAGAGAAACATCAATGTGAGAGAGATACATTGATGGGTTTCCTCCTTTACACACCCAGATAGGGGATCCAACCTGCAATCTAAGTATGTGCCCTGACTCAGGACGGATGCACCAGCTAACTGGGCCATACCCCTGGCCAGAGTCCCATTCATTCCTTATTCATTTATTTCCTCTTATCCTTGCATTGTGAACTTCCTGAAGGACCCTGAACTGGGCCTACAGAAAACACAGAGTCAAATTAACCCCCATCCCTACTCTCCTGTAGCCACTTTGGTACATTTGTACTTATGTACCAAATTTGTACATAAATAGGTCTGGGGGTTTAAGAAGGCACTGTCACCAGGATCCTGTCTTTGTGGGTCTGTGCAGGCAGAGGTGTCTCTGTGTTTGACATTACTAGTATGGAGATCTTGGCTGGGCATATCAGAAACAGAAACAATAATATGGGGTAGGGGTGAGGGTGGGGACTTCCTTCTTATATGAATTGACTTCTTCTACATGCATTCCAATTTACACACTTATCAACTGTGTTGTCTTGGAAAAGCCACTTTAACTCTCTGAACCTTGAGGGGCTTATAATAGTTTGTACTATATGGCTTTTCTGTTGAAAAGGAATAAGGTGGAGAGACAGAAGCTTGTTGACATTGTTGGAGCAGCTGGATCCAGTCCTTTTTGAATTCTGTTTTATCCTCATTCAGCTGCAGAAAAACAAAAAGGCCCCTTTCATTTCAGCCGGGCTGAGTTGGGTTTCTGAGTCCTAACAATGTATCCTCAATAGCATGACATAAAGCAGAAAGAGCCAAGCTATTGACCACGGACTCAAAGACCTGTGAGCAATGGTCTAGGTTCAGTTCAAAAAATAGGCATTTGAAGAAGGAAAATCTTGTTCCATAGATGGCAGGACTCTGTAAGTTGCCTGTGAAGAAGGTCTGCAGCTCTGCTCCATGAGTGGGCCATTGGCCTCCAGATTAGGAAGCATTCAAATGAGCCCCCTTGGGGAGTGAGTGGGAGATGCATGGATGTGTGGATGAAGCAGAGCTAGAAATGCAGAAAAAAAGTGGGGTGGGGGTGCTCAAGGCCCACCAATAACAGCAATAATAAAATCCCTCCATCTCCTTTGCCGGATGTCAGGCAAAGAGGAGCTGGTACATTATAAGTCAGGGTCCCTAACACTGCACCGTAGCCCCCATACAGTATTTAATTCCTCAATCATCACGTGAGCCCTCCATCGTTAAAAAGTAGCTGTCACCTAGAAGCTAGACATGACTTTTTAACAGCAACAAACAGGATTAAAAAAATGCCCTTATGAAAACCTTTGAAGGGCTTCTCTGTTGCTCTTAGAATAAATTCTCACTATGGCTCAAAAAGGGGAGGGCACTGCATGCACCCTCCCCTTGCCAGCCTGTTTCCACGTCTCTCACCCCGAGCTCCATCCACCCTGGCCCTCTTCAGTCTCACACCCAATCCCTTTCTCACCCCGGAACCCATGATATTTGCCCCTCCGGTTCCTTCTTCAGGCCTCACTGCTTCACATGGTGGGCTCCTTCCTAGGCTCTGTTCCCAGTTTAAACTTCTCCTCAGAGGGGCTGCCCTGACCTCCTTCCTAGTCTAAAGCAAGACCCAATGAATGTCCTTTGTACCTGCACCATTGGTGTTACTTGTTATGTTATTATTACTGTTTGGTCTCCAGCCTTTGATCATAAAACTCCATAGGGATCTTGGCCCGCTTTGCTCATAGTCACATCCCTAGTGCTCCTGCAGCCTGGCACACAGTAGGTGCTTAAGAACTTGTTAAATGAGTGAATGGTAGCCAAAGGTGTGATTTTAAGTACTTAGCCCCTCTCACTCAGAAGTGGCCTTTTCCCCCAGTGGTGGATGGGTATTCATTTTGTTCAGCCCTAACTATGCTAGGTGTCATACCCTCTGGGGACAATATGGTCAGGATAGACAGAAAGAGTGATTTGTTACAGCTTACATTCTACTTTGGAGGAGAGAGACAATGCATAAGTAGAAAAATGGACAAAGTAAATTCCAATGATGATAAATGCAATCAGGAAAATTGACAAATGAACCCAATGTTGACTGTGGAAGGTACAGCTTTAAACAAGGTGGTCAGAGGAAACCCCTCTAAGGCAACGGTATTTGAACAGCCGAAGCAAGGGAGAGAGGAGGCAGCAAGAAAAGGCTGGGAAGAGCCCGGCAGGTAGAGAACTGAGTGAGGACCGCGGTCCTGAGGTAGGAAGCCCTGTGTTTCCAGGAGAGGAGGGTTCAGGCGGCAAATCAATGAGGGGAGAGGAGGGAAGCTGGGTGAAATGGGCAAGGGCAGTGTCCTGGGTGGGGGGCTTTGTGGGCCCCAGTGAGGGGGTTCAGAAAGCCTGTTCCAGGCCCCCTGGGGTGGCTGAGGAAGGCTGCTGGTGAGCCCAGTGCTGATTCTATAAGACATTCCTTTATCATTTGCTTCGTGAACCCCAGGCTGGACTTCCTGGGTGGCTGAAATGGCCTGGGGAGCTCTCATCACCTCTCTACCTCTAACAGTCCTTTATTTAAATGCAGCCACCCCTTGGTGCCTAAAGGAAAGCTGTCACTGCTGATGTCTGTCCCTCCTGAACCCCCATGGTCCCCCACCCCCTTTCCCCTATCCATGGGAGAGCTCTTCTAGGGCCTCTCCCAGGGCAGATCCCCTGCAAGCACTGAGGCAGTAGCAGGGCCATTTCTAGGTGTCTCTAGAAAATTGTCCCATATAAAATGCTCACTTGAGTCAGAAGCAGGATGGCCTGGGAGACACTGACTCCATCCTGGCTCCTTTCAAGGCTGAGCAGCAGAAAGCAGCAGCAGACCACCCATCCCCACCTCAGCTGCCCTGTGCCTGGCACACGGCCTCCTGAGGGAGGTATCTTAGGTCAAACAAACCCAGCCTAGTGACGCTTATGGTTCCACACTGTTCTCTGTTCCATGACCAGGGGCTTATCCAGTCCTCAAGCCTGGTAGCGAATGGCAAAGGCCTGGCTCCAGTATGAGACTGTCTAAGAGGAAACCCCAGCTCCAACTTCCTAGCAGCATGTTCTTTGGCAAGTTACTAACCTCTCTGTATGATTTCCTCATACGTAAGCTGAGAAGACCAGAGGGTTTATCAGAGTGCAAAGGCCCTGGAGTTTTCTTTGATTGTGGCAGGCAGCAAGCAACCTACCTTCATCATGAGATCCTGCCTCCGATCCTGAATGTAATCTGCGTGCTCAATGACAGGCAGTGCAGTGAACTTGTCAACGGCATGACTTTGGAGTCCGACAGACTGGGTTCAAATTCTGGCTCCTTCACTTCCTAGCCTAACCTTGGGTGAACCCCTCAGCTTCTCAGATCTCAGTTCCCTCCTCTGAATGGAGTTTAAGAAGTATAATTACCTTCAATAGCTGAGAATTTGAGGAGAAAAATGCATGTAAAGGGCTTAACCTATGGAACAGAAATAAGTAACTAATAAACACCACACACACAGAAACATAGGTAAGGAAAAAGTCCTAGGGCTGTATCACATGTGTGTAGACAATGAATGCTGAAATGTTCCGTTTGCCTTCACACGGGAAGCCAGTATCCTGTGGCCTTTGGTGTTTTGTCCTAAACTTTGGAAGGCACTCTGCAGACAGCTCCTCCCATATGCCTTTGCTTGGACACTTCCAGCTCCCGCTTATCAGCATCCCACAGTTAGCTTCTTCAATGAGCTCTGCAGTTGAAGAAGTCCTCCTTCACACCTCGGCCTTCCCCTTGCTGGATCGGAGCTAAAGGACATTTCAGAGGTAGGTCCTTAGGAGAAGCACACAGACAGTGTGGACTGGAGGGTCGGAGCACCCTTCTGGGACCTCCCCACCCCTGTTGGGCCACCTCACCCTTCCAAAAAGCCACTAGAGCACGTAGTTGAGAAAAGTTAAGCTGTTTTATTTCACAGGATAGCTCCACATCAAACCAGCAGGCACCATCAGAATATGCGACAGAGGATCCAATCAGACAGACACTCCATAGGACGGGCGTTTGGTTGTAAGGTAGAGAAACAAAATCTGGAAGAGGGCAGCACTTCTCATCACATCGGGACAGGCAACCAGCAATTTCCAATTGTGGGTTTGTTTTTATTTTTATTCCTGGCACAGTTTTGGAAGGAAGGAAACCAAAGGAAACAAAATAGATCAGCCACTCTGAAGCAATCAGAACCAAACCTGTTGCCAAACCGTGTAAACAGTCACACTGCCGGGAACTAGAGCAGAAGCTCGAGCAGAATCTTCCGTTGAAGGAAGGCAAAGTGCGCTCTGGTTGTTCTGGTTCAAGAAACAGCTTTGTTATTTGCTTGGGACAGTTCACACGAAAAGGAGGTGTCAGCAAGGGGCAGTGTTGGCCATGTGGCCAGTCCCAGAGGAAGGGACAGCGGGACACTTGCAAGTCAACCTCAGAGAGGCCAGGAGCCCTCACACCTGACACGAGAGTCCCTTCTCTCGGCTCCCCCAGGCAGCTTTGGGTGTGTGCAGAATTCTCCACATGGCTGTTTGGGGGAGGGAAGACCCCAGAGAATCAGGGAAGTTGACATGAAACATCAGTATTAGCTCTGCATAGCAGAAAATCAGCTAAGCAACACCTCGGCTCACCCCTTCCTCCCTTTTCCTCCTGACCATCCTCAGGCCAAACAGGGCTCCCGCAATGCTTGTGAGCCAGCCATTCTTCTCTCTGGGTTTCTCAGGAGAATGAGGCATTTGCTCTAGTGTGGAACCACCTGGATGTGTGAAAAGTTAGGAACAGATAGACTGAGAGGAAGAACCATTACATTAGTCTTTGCGGTTTTCCACCAGCCGTGTACGGGCACTGAGTGCCAAGTAATGACCAGGTCACAGGAAGCCCCCTGCATTTGTGCCTCCTGAACAAGAAAGAAATAGAAGCAACAAGGCACTCCAAGGGCCTCTAACAGAGAAGCCAGCCCCATGTCAAGGCCCTTCCCCACAGTGGCCCCCTCTGTACCACAAACCAGTTCTAAAGGGTTTATAAGGCAGATCTCTGAACTGCTGGTTCCAGCTGGTGGCCAAAGGATGGCTCCATTTCCCTGTTTCTTCCCACTTGGATTTCTTCATGTAATAGAAACCGTTATCCCTTGGGAATCCACTTCTCTCATGCCCATTGGCCTGGTGATCTCAGAGGACAGACTCCCAAGTCTAATGCCCAAGCTTACGGGTCCCTCCCATTGTGCACTCCATCCAGGTTCAAAGGCGCTTCAAGGTGAGAAATCGTTAGCACTGAAAACAAGGAAAGGCAAGAATTTTTCATAGAATCCCACAGCTCAGAGCAGCTCTTTAAGAGGAAAGGGGAATAAATGGAGAGAAGGAGAGTAGAGTAGGAAGCACGGCTTGTTCTCAATTTTATCCGAGGAAGGTCTTTAGCGGCAGCTGGGCGCCAAGGCCCAGGACACTAGATCAGAAAGGAATTGTCTTTGGTCAGTTTTAAATGAACATCTTGCTGGTTCATTCCTAAATAGACTGAACAGTGGTTACACGTAAAGACAAAGTCTTGGCTTCAGGGTAAGTCAAAGGTTAAGAAGAGAAATCATTCCGTGAAGCCAAAAAAAAAAAAAAAAAGAAGAAGAAAGAAGGAAAAAAAGAAAGCCCGTTATTGACGAACTGATCAGTACAGCTTTCGGTAATGGTGATGAACAAGTAGGTAGACATCACTTCCCCTTGTACAATTGGTTATATTGAGGACTACTAACTAGGTTACTACAATTCCCCCACACTCACTGTACAGTTAGGTTTCTGGTACTTGTTTTTTACATTGAACTATCTACTAGGTGCAAAGATTTGGTGAGTGGCATTGGCTATAATTTGTCACCTTTTAAAATATTACAATTTCACATTTTAACAGTTACTTTCCAGCATTTAAGCAAATACAGCAATATATAGTGGACTAACACAGGCAGGAGTCAGGAAGAGAGCCCATGCTCAGTGACCGTGGGTGGGCCTGGGCGCCTGTGGAGGGGACTGAGACATGCAGAGTGCCGGATGAGGAAGTGGGGGCTCACGGGGGCAGGAAAGTATTTTTCCATTTGTTTCTATATCAAGACTCAGGTTTGGGGCTGGATGAGTGAGGTGAGAGCTTCCCTAAATGTGAACTCACCAGCCTTTTCCCAATGGAAAAACAGGTGCTTAAAGAAAACAGCTATGGCTCTGCCTTCAGGTAATTCGGTAAAAGGCAGGTCCATTTTCAGGAAAGAAAGATGAAGTTAGTCAATTCAGAGGAAAAGCCACATGGTCTGACTGGTGTTATATATATCAGGCAACATGTCCGCCAACTCAAATTTTCTCTTTTCATCCGGTAGTCATTGCAGAGAACGGGACATCTTGCTCAGGAGGCTACTACATTCAAGGTCTGGGAGTTTCTGGGGGATAGAAATGAGATGTCTTGTATCCTGGCTGCATTGCATAA
This sequence comes from Noctilio leporinus, assembly GCA_004026585.1. Classification (NCBI taxonomy): domain Eukaryota; kingdom Metazoa; phylum Chordata; class Mammalia; order Chiroptera; family Noctilionidae; genus Noctilio; species Noctilio leporinus. The sequence goes on along the minus strand of PVIW01004591.1, from coordinate 115,102 downwards.
GCATCCTTGCAAAAAATGACTTTACAAGACAGCCCCCACTCTCAGACATTTATTAAATCTCAACCAAGTCACAGCATATCCCGAGGCCTTGTTCTCTTTCCTAAGCTGTAAATGGGCCTCTAGTAGAGAAGCCAGCCCCATGTCATGGCCCTTCCCCACAGTGGCCCCTCTGTACCACAAACCAGTTCTGAAGGGTTTATAAGGCAGATTTTTGAACTGCTGGTTCCAGCTAGTGGCCAAAGGATGGCTCAGTACTCTTCATACTGCTCACAAAGGCAGGGGGCTCTTAGCTAGGCCTGAGGTGCTTTCATTTCCAGGATCTAAAAAAGAATGTTTGGTTCTAGGCAAAATGAGGAATACCAAGTTTGTCATTGGCCTCTCCCTGACATTCTCTTTTTTGCGCCCTTTCTTGATTCTTCCTTCCACTGGGTACTCTTAACATCAGTCCTTGGGTGAGGCAGACTGTCTTTCACACCCATGCACCTAGGTATTCGTGACTCAACAGGTCCCTCCCTCTGAGGCGAATTCACCTTTTTATGGCAGACCAGAGGACAGGGCAAAATTCATTCGATGGGGTGGAATGGTAATGATGGAATTTCAAGCATCAATAGGTGGTATATGTCTAGGGCCGTGCTTTGGGGATCTTATAAAGCTGGTAGGGAAATTCTACTGCCTACTACTCAAATGCCATTAGGAGATTTCAAAAGGAAGGTCTTGGTTGGTTTTTGAGCTAAAAGGCTTACCTTCTAATAACAATAAAAAAGAATAATCATGTTGGCACAGTGCTTTCTAGTTTAAACAGCTTACTCACATTTTATCTTTATTATCTTCATTTATGAAGCAGGAAACTGAGGCTCAGTGAGGTGCAGAGACATGTCCAGAGTCCCATACAGCCCAAGTGGTGGGGGCTGGGACTCAAACATGGGACTTTTGTCTCGAAACCACAGCCATGGACACATCCAAAGGCCTTGAGATAGAGAGAGATGAAGCTTGAGAAGAACAAGGAGGAAACCCTTGGCTTGGCATGAGGGCTGTGAATAAAAGTGGTCCCACTGGAATCTAATTCACCTGTATTCCATTATCCAGGAACAGCCATCACTGGAAAACCAAGAGATCCAAAAAGGAAGTAAAATAGAATCGAACGAGGCTGATCCAAAGGCCTTTTCCCAGCCAATAGTTGAAAGCCTTACTGATAACACTTGACGATCACACATCACAATCCTTTCATCAGAGTTTCAATTATGTTAAATGCTCTGGAGGGTGAAAGGGAAGGGAAGGGAGGGAGGGAAGCTATTTCACTTGCATCAACTCAGCTGAAGCATTCTCTAGGACAGAAAGTGCCAAGGATCGCCCCTCCTCGGCCCCTGATCTGAGCTGGGCACTTACGGTTCATGCACTTCGTGCAAGAGGGCACTAAGCCAAAGTGTGTCATGGCCTGATTTTAAATGAAAATGATGTGACTCAAAGCCTCTTTGCCTGTTTAGTTCCAAATCTGACAGTATAATTAGTAGAAAGAGGAGAAGAAAAAATTAAATATTTTGAAAATTGTATAAGTTAAACCTCTATAGTTACCAGAATTATTCCTATAGTATTTCTAGGTTTTGAAGTGTTCCATACCACTGTGGTCTTACTTTTATTCTTTTTCCTTTTTCCCAACCATGCATCATACCGTGCTATGATGGGGTTTAGGTTCGCACTATCCCCTCTTCTACATATGAACACCAGGATGCTGTGGTCAGGGGTCTTCTCACCAATGTCCTCCCGTGCCTTCAGGGATACAGTTGGCCCTTGGCCTTCAGGTGGAAAGGCAGGGTCTCTGGGCTAGACAGGGGGTTCTGAGAAGGGTTCCCCACCTCTAGGAGCAAGCAGCCTGTTTGGGGCACCGCCTGTCCCACCCTTCAGATAGGGGTAGGCTGTTTTGGAAGGCCACAACTTCTGGAGACAGTGGGAGATTGTTTTTGTTTTTCTGCAGGTTAGTGGTATATTGCTTCATTCGCAGTTACTGTGGGCCTCTAAATTCTCCCAGAAAAGTCCCTGCAAATCCCACCAAATAACAGCGGGAGATGTTTGGTGGCATGGGTCTGAGGTAAATCTAAGTTTCATAAAAAGAAAAAGGAGACCCTATATACATTTAGTATGTGTGTCCAGATCTACTATATGTATATAGATGCATAAATATATATATATATACACACACACCTACAGACACATACATACATATATGTGCATATATGTACACACATATATACACACACACATATTTATGTATGTAGCGAGAATGTTGAGAGAGTAATTTTCCAGTGATGATATGCAGGCGAAGCCATTTAACATTTTGCCACAATCTTAGGAAACGCTCTAGTTGGGACTGCTCCTGCTCTCCTCTGGGGCTCTGTTTACACCGGAGGCCTGGATGCCAGCGGCAGCTGGTGCCAGGGACTCAGCTCTGCATAGACACTCTTTCAGGCTGACCTTCTGGCCTCTGCCAGACAAGGCCAGGAGCACAGGGCAGGGTGTAGAGGTCACAGAGGCCACCCTGGCCATGGTGTGCCACAGTGGGCCAGGGCAGTGCCACCCCATCCCGTTGGTCACATGGTGCCTGACTTGTCCGATGAACTGTTGGGGAACATCTTCTCGGTGGGTGTCACGGCTGGGCTGCCCACACCTGAGCTGCTGCTGCTGCTGGACCGATGCTGGACCACAGGCCTCACAGGCCGCATCGGGGGCGGGCGCAGCTGGGCGCCAGCCAGGCGGGCGGACAGGGCTGGCTTGAAGGTGGTCATCATCTCGGTGGAGGAGCTGCTGCTGCGGCGCATGGCAGCATCGGGGTCACGGATGACGATGGTGTGCAGGGGGCTGGCGGGCTCCGAGCTGATGGGGCCTGGTGGGTTCTTCAGGGGCTCCAGGGTGTCCAGCACCACATCTGGTGCCTGCTTGACCGTGTTCTGCCTCTCGAGTTCCCGCAACTCATGCAGAGCTGTGCTCATGGTCTTCTCGATGTCCTGGGGACAGAGAGAGCTCTGGTCAGCACAGAGTCTGGAGGCTGAGGGGTCCAATCCTTCCTCGGCAGCTTGTGGGCTTCTGAGGGAGGTTCCCCTGGGGGCCCAATGGCTGGAATGGAGATTAAATCCCCAGGTTCTCAGCAACTGGGGAATCCATGTGGTTGTGACCTGCACACTGCCTGATGGGGGCGCCGACTTAATGAGGGCAAGTCAGACCACTACTGGTTAACAAAGGCAAGCTCTGGAGTTGGATAGACGTGGGCTCAAATTCTAGCTCTGCCACCCCCTTGCTACATGACTTGGGCAAATTACCTCACCTCCCTGAGCCTCGGAAAACAGATCATCATCATACAGACCCCTAGGGCCTGATGAGTGCATTGAATGATATGGTCCCTGTGAAGAGCTTGGCATGACCTGGCACACAGTAAGTCCTCACAAATCATGACAATTACAATGGCAGTAAGTGCTAACATTGAGCATCAAGCCAAGCCCTTTTCATGAATAATTAATCTGCTACTCACACTTACGAGGTAGGAACTATCATTAAGCTCACTGCACATGAGGAAATGGGACCTCAGGCTGGGTCAGTAACTTGTGGAAGGTCACGCAGCTAGTTAGTAGCCCAGTCCAAGCCTCAACCCAGGCCGTCTGTCTCCAAAGTCCATGCTGCTAACCATTATCATTATTTTTAAAAATCCTTGCCCATAGAAAAATTCCTTGTAAGTTACATACCAGAATGTTCACCCCAAAAATGATGGGGCTCTTACTTTCTTATCTGTGGTATTATCAGAAATTTAAAAAAAAAAAAATCTTGTAAAACAACAAAAATCCTTATCTACCTACTTAATTCCTGGGGAAGTTTTAATATTTGAGCTCATAGGAGTGTGAGTGCTTTAAATGACACACTGAGAAAGTGTGGCACTGGGACCTTTGTCAACCTCAGGCCCATCTTCCCAGCTTCCCTAGGCCTCCATTCGCCCTCCAGCCAGGAGGGGGCGCGGGAGTTCGCAGTCGCCATTTAACCTAGGAGCCCTGGGTTAGGGTATAAGGCTGGGACTTTTGAGTGAAGACTCCACTGTTACTTGCAAATCTGAGTCGCTCAGCACCATACTTTGTTCATCTGTTGAAAGCCCACAAGTTTACTGTGAAGATGGAATGAGATAATGGATGTGATGAAGCTTTCTAACTGCCAGTGATTTTCAAAGTCCCTTTAGCCAGAGTCCTTGGTTCACATAGGGTTTTACAGGGACATCAGACATGCAAGAGGGGCTGCTCGGGCTGAGCTGAGCCAGAGTCCCAGGGGCTTGGCCATTGAGGGGACCATCAGGGATACTGCTTCAAACTGCGATGGGAAGGTCGTGCACAGCCTCAGTGACAATGATGACTATGAAAGCACGCTGTCCCTGGGCAAGTCTGGAAAATCTACAAACCTGGTCAGACTAATGGGGATGGAGCCTGGAGATGTCTCAACCACCCCTCTCCATACCCACATCCTCTTTTACCTCCTCTTCTCCTGTTAGCAGATGGCCTCATTCCTGTCCTGGGCCCCCAGGACAGGTTCCAATCTAGCCACAGATAAGGTCCTAGTATATCCTTTTTGCTTCATTAAGAGACTACTGATAATTAGCTAATGGCTAATTGCTAATATTAACATAGAGCTAATAGGAGATTTTATGCATCCCCATGACATTTTATCCTTTGTCCCATAATACTGGCTCCTTTAAAAAGGGCAATTTTGGGCCTTTATCCAAAAGGATTAGCTGTGGGGATTTTGTACATGATGGGAGAGAGGGCAATTTTCTTCCCATCTTTCCTATCTCCCAGACCTGCTATCAGTACCCCACTCTGTCTGCTTCAATTAACTCCTTTGCTTACATCACTACACATTGTTTGCTCTACTTCACTGTGAGCTGAAAGGTAAAACTTCAAAAAATAAAATGCAATTACTGCTCCTCTATCACCATCCCTCCCTTCCACCACTACCACTCTACCCTGGCAGAGTGTGAGCCAGAAAGACAGAAAGCTCAGAGAAAAGTCAGCTGAGTAGTTTAGGTGTGAGTCTGGCATTAGGCATGAGCCTGGCATTAGTCAGAGAGGTGAGGCCATAACCTCCAGAGTGGAGCTGAGGAGAGGTGCTGGGGGTGACAGACTGCAGGGCAAAGTGAGCGCTTTTCACCTCCTCCCAAATGACATCTTCCCACTTTAGATGGCAGTGAGGCATGTTCCCCAAACAGCCTCTTCACTGGATTTAAATCTAAGTCTTAAAGGACATTTTGAGGCTGGACAATTCCGTCTAACTTCATGGACTACTTAGTATTTGCCCACCACAGCTCCTTTGTGTAGCCTGCAAAGTCAGCACCAGAACTGAGAGGCTGTTCAGTGTCCCCTTTTGGTTACTGACATATTATCTACCATGCTTTCCTAATTCACCTCTGTCCATGAAAGGTGCTCCTGAATGGCAGCTATCAAACTAGAAAGTGTGTAGATGTTTGCAAACGGAAGAAAACACACACAGCATTCCCCAAGTGAATCTTTCAGGCTAGTCTTGTAAATGATCCATAATAAAGCTCAAAGTCTGGGTGGTGGGGTGTGCCCTACTCTCTTTCTTGGATATTTACAATGTGCACTAACATACTTCAAGGTTCTTAAACAGTCTTGCAGACAAGCCATTCACCTTTTTCAGACCAGTATTCCCCAAACTTTGTTGACCACAAAACACATCCCCCCCTCCCATTAACATTCTTTGAACTAGTCTGCTGTGGGAGATACTTTCAGAAACACTGGCCTAGAATGCATTTGATTTTTTTATGGAAAGGGCTCTAGGCAAGGTCTCAGGGAGCCCACTCCCCACCATGGCCCTTGATAGAGCTTCCAGGTGACAATGTATGATCCCCAAGAAGATGACCTTCAAGAATGGAAGTCCTCCTCTGCAGGACTGTGCCAAGGTACTGATCCTCAGGTATCCCTCAGAAGTGGGCAGCAGGACATGGGGCCATGCTAGGCCCCATGGGTGGGAACAGGAGTTCCAGTTTCCCGGGGTGAGGGGAGGGTTGGGGTTCTGCGTTCACTTTTCTCCTGAAGCTTTTCCTGGCCTCCTCTGGAACACAGGCCCCAAGCCCACAACTTCCCCCTTCCCTTTGTATCAGGGATTCCAATGCTACTCTCTAAAGAACAATTCTCACAGCAAAGAAGGTTCTGGCTGTATCTCTTACCTTAAAAGAAAGAACACTGGGGAGTGGGCACATAGTGGGCACCCAGAGAGAAAAAAATAGAACTTTTTGGAAATATGACCAAACTGTCAAAAACACATGACACCAGATGTGCCAATTATTAAACAATACAGGTCATTTCCTGAAAATGTGTTAAACAAATTTGTTTGGTTTGTTTGGTATGTATAAAAAAAGTTACACAGATTTCTCATCCAAATTTTTAAAAACTTGAGGGGAAAAAATCAACAACTCTCGGGACTTTGGAAGAGCCTGGAACATTCTTCCCTTTCATCTTAAGCTATTTGTTCCACCTATCCTTTGTATCTCAGGTCATATCTGCTCTGCACCCCTTCCTGAAAGTCCCTAACCCTGGAAGTAATCCCCCACAATCTAGGTTCTCAAAATACCACCTACCACCCTTGACCCAACTGCCATATCACATCTATGTTAATGGCTGATGTCTCTCTCTTCTCTTAAGCTCCATGAGGGCAAGGCCTGGGTCCATTTAGGTCATCCTTGTACTCTCAGTGCCTAGCACAGCGATTGTCACACAACAGATGTTTAATGGTTATTTGTCAATGAATGATATGAATGAATGAACAGAGATGAATGAATGAATAAATGAATGTATAACTCAGTTATGCCATCTTGTGGAGACACCTGCCATTACTACACCCCCACCATCCGCCCTTTCCCTTAGATGGAGCACCCCCTTCAGCCCTGGAGACTTTGGGGGTGGGGGGTCTCCAGCCAGCAGCTGCCCTCATCCAGCTTCCACTCCCACGGGGAGGCCAGCAGGCAGAGGGGAAGCCAGCTCACTACCTTCCCTGTGTGCTGACTTGGCCTTGAGCCTTACGAAGGGCCAAGTGGCTCCCCAGTCCACAAATCCCCACCCTGTTGCCCCTCTGAGGGTCTCCGTTGGCCCAGCCAGCCTTCCCGCCGGCCCTTACTTCTGCCAGGGCCTCAGCCTCCAGGGACTTGTGGTCCCCCAGGCTGCTGTGCCTGGTGGAGCCGCATGTCGACCTCATCGAGTGCCCTTCGGAGAGCGCCTTCTTGTCTGGGTAGTTGATGCTGCCGGCGCTCCCGAACGTCGCCATCCTCCGCTTCTCGGGGCTCTCGATCCTGCCCCGGGTGAGGGGGATTTTGTGGGGGCTGCTGGGGCAGGCGGCGGCCCGGGGCGGCGTGTCTATGCTGGGGCCCAGGCCCCGGGGCGGGCTGTGTGTGTCGCCCCCGCTTCGGCGCCTGGGGATGGCTGCTCCATCAGATCGTAACCGCACTCTGCAAAGGAGCCGGGGGCGGGGGCATGGGGCAGAGTCAACCCTGGCAATCAGAATGGGTCCGTCAACCCCTGGGACAAGAACTACACACTAGTCTGGGGAGCGGTATAGTAAAGCCTCCTGCAGCCAGACTCGGAGATTCCACTATGAAAGCACCGACCTCACTGGCGGGGCGGCAGGTTTAATCTGCACGCGGCAAACCGGAGCCAAAGACACAATGAATGTCAGCAACCTGTTAAATCCAAGCCAGGAGGATTTCAACCTGGGAATGCTTTTAGTGAGGGTTAGTTGGGTTCATGACACGTTCTTAGGCGGTTCAGACATTACCATAATGCTGAAGGGCTGCTAATGGGTCTGAAGCATTGAGGCTTGACTGTACCAACCAACAGCCACTGGCTGCTAAGCACAGGAGAGCCCCCTGGGAACAGCACAGTCCAATACTGTACCCACCCCAATCTCCCCAGCAAAGGGCTACTTCTAAGAGGGTTTTCCAGGTCTTGGAAAACTAGTCATTTAAGAGGAAAAACTGCATCACCACATATAACTTCCATGCATTCGGAAACTTTTCACCCCTCAGGGAGGCTCTGGTGGTGTGAAAAGGGGTCTCAAGTGTGTATCAGGAGAGTGAGTCCTTATCCCAACTGACACAGACTTTTCTGGGCCTCTTGGAGACCCACTTTATTCATCTGTTAAATGGGCATAATATTCCTCACCCACCTTTGAGGGAGGTTCAGTGAGTGTGGAAGCACTTTGAAGATAAAAGGTTCCACCCACTGGAGATTCAGCTGCATCCTATGGGAGTCACTAAAGATTCTAAGATGCTGCTGAGGGGAAGGGAGGCTGCAGTGTGGAGGGGTGGGGAGAGGGGGCCGAGCATTAGAATGGATTGCGACAGGGAACTAAGTTCAGTGTGGTCAGCAGTGCTTTAGAGCTTAATGCCACCAGCCAAGCTAAGCACCGCCTGTGGGTGCCCCAACAGGACCAAAGCAGAGGTGTTGGAGGGAAAGAAAGAAGAAGAAAGTAAATGAGGGAGGAAAGTGGGAGAGGAAAACCAAGGCAGGAGAAGATATGTGCTCCTTGGGAGTCAAGGGACCATGGCTGTCAACTACCTACCCCAGCTTTCCACTTTCCCTCCCAATTCTGTCTATTACCATGACCTGGACTAGCTTCACAATAATAGAATATGCCGAAAGGAGGTACTGGGACATCTGAAATAAATTCATAAATTCATGTTCCCATTTTGACTGATATTTTGGCTCTATTTGCAAGTACCCATAGGTGTGGGTTGATCCCATGACCTCTCCACCAAGAAAATAGGATCTGATTAAGAAAGCAGTGAGAAACCATCAGCCTTTTTTTGCCTTTTCTTCTCTTTTCCTTTTCCTTTTTTTTTTTTTAAACAACCACATACTTTGGATTACAACTGGGTACAGATTAAGGAGCACAGCTCTTGTCTTGGCAGAAAAGTCACATGACATAGCCTGTCCCACATGAGGTGTCAGTGAAGACATTGGCAAATGTACTGTCACGAGATAAGTGGGTGGAGTTGAGTGTCAATGTTCGCCACACTTGCGGGGGTGTGAGTTTTCTGTTTGTGTAGCACACTTCAGGGAGTACATGAGTTTTAAAAATTTAAATTTAACTACTTGGGTCTTCGACAGAAAGTGGAGGAGGTGCAAGAATTAGAGAGATGTTGGAAAAATACTTGCCAATTTGTATCTCTCTCTCTCCCACTTATTATTTTAAATAAAACACACCAACTTGACAATATATTTCTTTCCTCCTCCTTCTCCAGGCCCCCTTCCCACTTAGCTGGGTTGTTTTACGCCTGATGTTCTTACCAGATAAAGCTGACCTACCCAGGAGCCCAATATCACCTGTGGGAAACAAGGAGCCACAACAGCCTACTTCTCTCCCTTCTGCCCCCTTGTTTCCCCAAATCAGATACTAATGAGCCTGGCACTAGCAGAAAGAAATGAATCCGTGTTTCCTACCGGCCCATCACCCCCCCAAAGCCGTAATCCGAGATGTGCTCCGTGGGGGACTGGAGGTCGTTTTTAGAGGAGGCCTTGTCATCTAGCAGCGGCCCACTGCTGGCCTCGCTGTCCGCCTTCTGGCTCAGGCTGTCGGAGAAGGCATCATCCCTGGGGAGAAGGACAGGTGTGAATTGGGGGTGCTCCAGAGGACCCAGGGTGTGCACTTGCACTTGCTCTGCAAGACCTGTTTGAGGGGCTGGATTGACACACCCCTCGTGGCTCATTTATGTTCACAGGTCGTGGTGAGCCACTGCCCACTCCCCATCTCACCACCACGTGTGCCCACTACCACACTCCCAAGTCGGTTTCTCTTCTGTCCCATCACCCCATGCCTACCTTCTCCTCGCCCCTCCTCTAGGTTCTTCTCTCCCAGGCTGCTCAGAGTGAGGACAAGCTAAATGCTGGAGGCTGTGTTGGAGAAATGAGGGGAGGACCCTGCACGCTGGGCACTGAGGCTCCCCCTGGCTCCATGAGAAGTGGCTGAGGGCTAAGCAAGGGAGGGAGAAGGTGCTGCCTCCCTTCCCCTCCTCACGCAAGGCTTGGGACAACTGTGAGGTGGCTTGAGCTTGCTGGAGTTCCCTGCCAGCCTCCCCTGACTCCCCTCTCCCTTCCAGTGCCTTGGCCCTGTCCACGGAGGCTCAGGGACATCAGAGTACCAAGCAAGCGCCCTCCACTATGGGGCATTCCTTGTGGGGTTTGCCTGTTCCTAGAATTTTCTCCGACCATCCCCTCCTCTGCTGCCAAAACTTGTGCCTTTGGCTCCCTTCCCTTAGGGTCTAGCTTGGTGGTTGCTTCCTTGTTCAACCCATTTCACCTGAGCCTGGTGAGCACTCAGTGGTACCCTCAATGGCTTTCAAAGAATGTAAGATGTGGACTTTCTGGGCCTTTTGGGTTTGGGATCCAGGGCTTTTTAAAATCCCTGATATTGTTTAAAAGAAAACAGTATTCATTGATATAGAGAGCAGATAGGTGGTTGCCAGAGATGGGAGAGGGGTGGGTACAGGGCGTCAAAAGGCACAACCTTTCAGTCATAAAATAAGTAAGTCCTGGGAATGTAATGTACAGCATGGTAACTATAGGTAATAATACCGTACTCCATATTTGCAAGTTGTTAAAAGAGTAGATCTTAAAAATTCTCATCATTTATGAAAAAATTGTAACCATGTGTGGCAATGGATGTTAACTAGACCATTTTGCAATATATACAATTATTAACTCATTATGTTGTCTACCTGGAATTAACATAATGTTATATGTCAATTATATCTTAATTTAAAAAAACAGTACCCTATTAACTCGAAATGAGGGGATAGTTGTTGCTGCCCATCCCTTGAGAGTACTACCTCAGGGGTGGAGAATGGTGGGCAGTTAAGGAGGTGGCAGGCTGGCCACTGGCTACAGGGTAGGCCAGGAAGGGGAAGGCATATGGCAACATCCACTGGACGCTGAGAACCATGGTTGGGGATGAATGCTCAAGGGGCTGTCAGGGGGTCAGGATAGGGGCCAAGGGTATCAAATGCTATCTCTGAAGCATGAGCAATTAGCTTATTTGTTAAAGGGATCACCATTAAGGGGATCCATTATTACAGAATACAAAGCTGTTATATCAGAGAGCTCATCCTTGGCATACAACCAACCACTCCCCTTTCTGCGCCCATTCTAGACATCAGGAGTCAATTATGATATTCTTCAAAATGGGGTCCAGCTCCCACTCACATGTCCTGTACAACTATGTACTGATGTGGGATGAGTCCATCCACGCCATTGTGACGACCCTCCCACCAGTCCTCTGAGGCGCGGTGGTACAATAGTAGCGAGGCCCCTTTCTTGAAGGACAGCTCACGCGGGGACCGTCCCACGTAGTCAAACTTGGCGATGGCCTCAATCTGTTCCACTTCTGGAAGGAAAACAAAAAGTGCATCCACAAGGTCAGCATTCGGGCAGCCTGGGAACCTTGCTCAGGTGGCCTTGGCTTCTATGGGGCATCACAGACAGCTTGCCTAGTGAAACTGAGTCAGGACACCAGCGTCCTAGGCTCAGATCCACTCACCCTTACTGTGACCTCAGGCGGACCATCTGACTTCTCAAAATGAAAAAGGCAGGGGACTGACATACCATATCCTTATTTTCTACTGCCCTTTTGGTTCTCCATTTTAAAAACACTCATTAAAACAGTATTACAAGAAATTTCTTTTCCTTCCACCCCTTCTACAAATTTTACTTCCATTTTTCCATGAACTGTGTCCCCCAAAACCGTATGTTGAAGTCCTACCCTCCAAAGTGATGGTATTTGAAGATGGGGCCATGCGGACGCAATTGAGGTTAAATGAGATCAAAAGGGTAGGGCCCTCATCGGATAGAACTGTCATCCCTCTAGGAAGAGAGGTCTATCTCTGTCCACACGCACACAGAGGAAAGGCCATGTGAGGACACAGAGAGAAGGCAGCTGCCTGCAAGTCAGAAGGAGAGACTCCCCAGAAACCAACCCTGATAGCATCTTCATCTTGAATTTCTACAGCCTCTAAAACTGTGAAGAAATAAACTTCTGTTGTTTAAGCCACCTGGTCTAGGGTATTCTGCTACAGCAGCCGGAGCTGAGTAATGCAGTCAGTCCTCCATGGGCTTACTGTTGGGAAGGAAGGATTCTTGCTGGGGCCACAGCTCAGCATATCTCTTTGCACACTCATATTTACCCATCAAACATTTACTCTTCTCTGATCAGTGACAAGCCTGACTAAGTTAAACAATAAGGATATGGCTCTTGCCTTTGAGGCATTGCAACTGCCCAACTCTGTCACCTCTTGCCAGAAGCTCAGGCAAATTACATAACCTCTGTACACCTCAGCTGCCTGATCTGTGGGGGTTGTTAGGCGGATTAAAAGGTAATGTATGAAAGACAGTATAGTGCAGACATACTGTTAGGTAGCCAGCTGATAATGGCTCTCATGATTATGGTTATAGTTACTAATGGATTTAGCCTATGGGGTAGGTCCAGACAGGAAATCTAAGCTGCAAAGAGTTTAAGCGGTTTGCCTATGACTACAGAGCTAATAATGTTTGGGGAAGAGATTATCTAGGAAGTGGAAAAAGTTGGGCCTATGATTGATTTAACCTGTGTTATAGTTATATCCTAAGAGGTACCCGCCCATAGTTGCAAGAAAACTGTATATAGGTAATAATATATTTACATTTTAAAACAAGCACAAAGATTTTTAACATTCTACAAATAATACAGGTAGGTATACTAAATTATGAAAGAATAAAGGAGTAACAAAAGTGACCCCTGCTCTCTCTAGCCTACAGATACCTTCCCTATGCTAAGCGTCCATGGGCCTCCTTATCTGCTCCATTCCTGGTAGATTATCTGTATCTGTTCACCGAATCATCCACCTGTCCATTGTGGAGGTAAGGCCAGAACACCTGGCTTTGCTGTTTTTCAGTTGTGTGACCGTAGGCAACTTAGTTCTCCCTTCTAAGTCTCCTCCATTTCCTCATCTGTAGAATAGGAATGAATAACAATAGTACCTACACCTTATAGGGTTGTTATGAAGATTAAATGAGCTACTATACACAAAGCACTTACAACAGTGAGGGCATATAATTAACTCAACTGAGAGTTAGTTGTTGTTACCAGATGATGAACTTTTAAGGGTCAGGGCAGTATGGAAAGTCAAAGAAAAGGGGGAGCACCTCCCCAACTAATCCCCACCATAAACGTGTGCCAGGGCTCTTTCTGTAAGCAGCTGGCTTGGGATGGCTGTGTCGGGGTCCCCATGAGATGCAGGCGTCTTTGGATATACACTGTCCTCAATGCCTGGGACAGCCTTCTGCAGGGAGCAGGCGTCAGGCAGTTCCATCAGCTTTTCCCAGATGGCTCTCTGACAAATATCTTAAATGCTATTCTAACACAGTTGATGCAAAGTAACTACAACTAAAGGGGTCAAATAATGCAGATTTGACTCAGAGTCACCTTCTCAGTAAAGTAGGGAGCTCTCTGTCCTTCTCTGCTGCACCTTTGCCTCTGCCACCCAGCCTCACACTAGCACTACCTGCCAGCCTAGCTACAGAGAACAAAAAGGTCAGTGAGTTTTCAAGTCCAGGAGCTCAACCCAGCTGGCTGCTGCTTTCTTGGCTTTCACCCAAGGCCTTCCTTGGAGCTGATTCAACTGATAAAGAAGCTGAACTGAGCAGGGGCTTGCCTATGTTTGGAGGAGCATGGAGGGGCTGCCTCTGGTTACCAGGTTCTGTCTTTGCAATCTCCAGAGCCTCCTCGGTCCACTTAGGAGGCGTAGGAGGAATGAGGAATGAGGAATGGAAAATGCAAAGGAAAGAAGAAAATAGGAGAGGCAAGCTGAACCACAGCTGAGAGGGAACACTGTTTGCAGATGTCATTATATAAGTGTGTGTGGTACGAAGAGTAAGAATAGCTACCAGTTATTAAGAAATCTATTATTTGCATTGATCATTCCTCAAATAGAATGCGATTCTCCCCCATTCCATTCTCCCACACACCCCTCCCCAGACTTACTTAATTCCCACATCTTCCCCATTAGGAAATAGAAGGGTCTTGTTTACTGACTCGGCCAGAGCCCCTACGGTGTTCCTGAGTGCCTCACCTCTAACCATCAGCAACCGCCGCCAGCTGTCCCCCGGGTATGCCCAGTCTCACCACCTCCACTGCCACTGTTGTCTGTCTACCTGGCCTCCTTTCTTTCATGTATCATTTTTTTAAAGATTTTTATTATTATTATTATTTTATTTTATTTTATTTTTTTAGAGAGAGAGAAGGGCAGGGAGAGAGGAAGAAAGGGAGAGGAAACATCAATGTATGGTTGCCTTTCACTTGCCTCCAGCTACGGACCTGGCTGGAGACCTGGCTTGCAACCTGGTTATGTGCCCTGGCTGGGAATCAAACCAGCGACCTTTGGGTTCTCAGGCTGGCGTCTTATCCACTGTGCCACCAGCCAGGGCTGGATCTTTTAAAATCATAAACCAGATGATGAAACTTTCTTGTTCTAAACCTTGGGAATTTGTGCTTCCTGTTGCGCTTGGAACAAAACCCAAATGTCTTCTCACTGTTCTTCTCTGTGCCTGGGCCCCACAGACCTCTGCAGCCTCATCTCCACCCTCCCTCCCTCTGCTCCAGCCTCACTAGTCTTCTTGATGTTTCTCCTTTACTATCATATTACAACATTTTTCAAATAAAATAAAACTAAACATGCATATACCCACTAACTAAATTCTACTAGTAACATTTTACTATACTCGCTTTATGGCATATCTATCTGCCCATCCCTCTATCCATCCATCTAATTTTTAAAATGAGTTTTAAGTAAGTTGCAGACATCAAGTACACATTACCACTAATCACATAGCATACACATTCACAGAGACTTCTTGGTGCTTTTAAAACAGGCCACGCTGGTGGTGGCTGGCAGAACGGGCAGTCCCACATTCATGTGTGGTGGATAGAAATTGGGAGCAAGCAATCCCCGCCCCAGGCCAGACTGCAGCCCAGGTTTTCAGTGCCAGGAATTAAAGCCTCATAACTTCTGGCTGTAAAAACCATTGTGTGTGTGGGGAAGGGGGAGGTGGCGGTTGGCTGGTCCTTCAAGAGAGTCTAGTTAAAAGACCTGCATAGTCCTAGAATGTACTGACCTACCCTGGGATCACCACAAAGGCAACAGCTAAAAGGGTGCTAGGTGCATACAGGAAGTGGGTGAAGTGACTGGAAATGGGGTAAGCAGCCCCTCTCACATACAGAGCCCTCTCTGACCCTCCCCCACATTCAAAGCCACAGCAGTGAAGTGGGGTGCCCTGCCCCAGCAAATACCTAAGGCTCTGCCCCACATAGCTTAACAGGTGCGCTAAGATAGGGAGTCAAAGCAGTTCTACCTAATACACAGAAACAAACATAGGGAGGCTGCCAAATTGATGAGACAAAGAAACATGGCCCAAATGAAAGAACAGAACTAAAAAAAATGGTGCTAAACAACCTATCAGATGCAGAGTTAAAAACACTGGTAATCAAGATGCTTAGAGAACTCAGTGAGTATGGCAAAAGTATGAGGGAAGAAATGAAGGCTACACTAAGTGAACTAAAGGAAAATCCACAGGGAACCAACAGTGAAGGGAAGAAGTTGGGGTTCAAATCAATGAATTGGAACATAAGGAAGAAGTAAACATTCAATCAGAACAGAATGAAGAAATAAATTTTCAAAAAAAAAAAAAAACAACAAGGAGAGAATAAGAAGACTCTGGGACATCTCCTAAAGTGCCAACATCCAAGTCATAGGGGTGCCAAAAGGAGAAGAGGGAGAGCAAGAAACTGAAAACATATTTGAAAAAATAATGGAAGAAAATTTCCCTAATTTGGCAAAGGAAATAGATGTACAAGTCCAGGAAGCACAGAGAGTCCCAAACAAGTTGGATTCAAAAAGAACCACACCAAGACACATCATAATTAAAATGCCAAAGGTTAAAGATAAAGAGAGAACCTTAAAAACATCAAGAGAAAAGCAGAGAGTTACCTACAAAGGAGTTCCCATTGGGCTATTAGCTGATTTCTCAAAAGAAACTTTGCAGGCAAGAATGGATTGGCAAAAAGCAGTCAAAGTGATGAAAAGCAAGGACATATAACCAAGATTACTCTATCCAGCAAAGCTATCATTTAGAATGGAAGAGCAGATGAAGTGCTTCCCAGACAAGGTAAAGCAAAAGGAGTTCATCATGTGAAAAGGACTTAGTTAAGAAAAAGAAGATCAAACATTAAAATGACAACAAACTCACAGCTATCAACAACTGAATCTAAAAAAACAAAAACAAGCCCTGGCTGGCTGCACAGTGCCGGCCTGCGAACCCAAAGGTCGCAGGTTCGATTCCCCAGCCAGGGCACATAACCAGGTTGCAAACCAGGTCTCCAATCAGGTCTGTGGCTGGAGGCAGGTGAAAGGCAACCATACATTGATGTCTCTCTCCCTCTCTGCCTTGCTCCCTTCTCCTCTTTCTAAAAATAATGAAATAAAATCTTAAAAAAAAAAAAAAAAAAAAAAAAAAACCTATGCAAACAACTGAAACAGGAACAGAATCATAGATATAGAGATCATTTAGAGAGTATTGGCTGGGAGGGGAAAGGAGGAGAAAGGGGGAAAAGGTACAGGGATTAAGAAGCATAATTGGTAGGTATAGAATAGATAGGTGGATGTTAAGAACAGTAAAGGAAATGGAGAAGCCAAAGAACTTATACACACAATGTGGACATGAACTAAACGGGGGATTGCTGGAGCAGAGGAGGGTACCACGTGGAGAGGGATGAAGGTGGGGAAACTGGGACAACTATAACAGCATAATCAATAAGATATACTTAAAAAATAAAACACGAAAGCCCTGGCTGGTGACACAGTGGATAAGGCATGCTGGCCTGTGAACCCAAAGGCCACTGGTTTGATTCCCAGCCAGGGCACATAACCAGGTTGCAAGCCAGGTCTCCAGTCAGGTCTGTGGCTAGAGGCAGGTGAAAGGCAACCATGCATTAATGTCTCTCTCCCTCTCTGCTTCTCTCCCTTCCTCTCTCTCTAAAAACAATAAATAAAATCTTTAAAAATAAAAAAATAAGAAATAAAAAATAAAATAAATAAAACACGAATCCTGGCTGGTGTGGCTCAGTGAATTGGCACCGGCTTGTGCCAATTATTAGAATCAGAAATGAGAAAGGGACACTACTACCAACTTCACAAAAATAAAGAAGGTTATAGAGTAATATTATGAATATTTTTATGAGTATGCTAGTAAATTAAGTAAGCTAGATGAAATAAACAAATTCCTACACAGACATAAACTGCTAAACTAACTCAAGAAGGAATTTAAAAATCAGAATAGACCTATAACAAGTGAAGAGATTTAATCAGTAATCAAAAAAACCTACTCTCCCACAAAGAAATGCCCAGATCCAAATGGCTTCACTGCTGAATTCTATCAAACATTTAAAGAAGAATTAATAATGATGTTTCACAAACTCTTCCAAGAAACAGAAGAGGTGGAAACACTTCCCATCTCATTTTATAAAGTCATTATTACCTGGTTACCAAAATCAGACAAAGACACCACACAAAAAAAGAAAATTACAGACCAATATCTCATGAATATGGATGAAAATCCTCAACAAAATACTAGCAAATTGAATCCAGTAACATATAAAAAGAATTATGCTTCATACCAAGTGAAATTTATCCCAGGAATGCAATATTGGTTTAACATTAAAAAATTAATATATCAATAAATTAAACAAAAATTACATTATCATCTCAATAGATGAAGAAAAAGCATTTGACAAAATCCAATACAACGAAAACATTCAACAAACTAGGAATAGATGGGTGCTTCAATCTTATAAGTGGCATCAATGAAAACCCCACAGCTAACATCATACTTAGTAGTGAAACACAGGATGCCTTTTCCCTAAGATCAGGAGCAAGACAAAAATATCCATCCTCATCACTTTAATCAACATTGTACTGGAGGTTCTAGCAAGGGCAATTAGGCAAGGAAAATGAATAGAAGGCATCCAGGTTGGAAAAGCAGAAAAACTATGTTTACTCATAGGTGTTATGATATATACAGAATATCCAAGGAATTTACTAAAAACTATTTGAATGAATAAGTTCAGCAAGGTTGCAAGATACAAGAACAATATATTAAAAGCAATTGCATTTATATACACTGGTAATGAACAATTTGAAAGTGAAACCAAGAAAACTCAATTTGAATTAGCAGCAAAAATAATAAAATATTGAGTAATTTAACAAAACAAGTAACCCATACACTGAAAATTACAAATCATTGTTGAAAGAAATTAAAGATCTAAGTAATTAAAAAACCATCCCACGTTCATGGTTTGGAAGCCTTAACACTGTCAAGTTGGCAATATTCCCAAATTGATCTAGAGACTCAATGCAATCCCTATAGAATGCCAGTTGACTTCTTTGTAGAAATTGGCAACTGATTCCAAAATTCACATGCAAAGAACCCAAACTAGGCAAAAAAAACTTGAAAAATAAAAACAAATTTGGAGGACTCACACATCCTGATTTCAAAACTTACTACAAAGCATCAGTAATCAAGACAGTCCAATATTGGCCCAAGGAAAAATATACTAGGGTTGGGCACCTCCCCAACAAAAAACCAACTGTGTATTTTTTCTTACATTCTTAAACTTCAGTCACCTTCCAAGTACTCTCCGTTTAATGCAATATACCCATCAAGATGTTCTTTTCTACTGCTCAGAAACAGTCTTTTAGTGCTTCTGCCATTATTTGTTTTACCTCATCCATCCACACCGGTCAAACATTTCCCTTTGAGGACATTTTTCATCCAATGAAAGAGATCAGATGAATTAGGGAGGGTGGAGCATGGGAGTCATGCCAATTTTGGTTAAAAACTGCTCAACACTCAGTGTGGTATGGGCAGGTGTGTTTGTAAATCACCCACCATGACATGGGCAAACACAACACGTTGAAAGAGTGTTTAAAAAAATTCACTGGAGCTGAACTCAGCCTCTCCCAACAATACCAGCTGATACATTGATACAGCTGAGTTCCTAAAACACTCACCTAGCATGGGAAGCCTGTACCGCAAGGGGCTCACGCTCCTAAATGCAATTCCGGTTGTTTTGGGTCAGCACTCCTCCTGGTGCTGCTTCTTTCCTTATACCACAAAACTCATTCTCTCTGGCCCTTGTCCTCCTCAGTCCTGGGACCCATAGCAGCCTTCCACCCCAGAGCTGAGAAGCTTGGGAAAACTCAACAGGTATGGGGTGACTGATGGTACCCTCAGACCCCAGGAAGGTGGTCTGTAAGGGTCCTCAAAGGACACCTAACCCACCCTACCATGGACAAGGCTGCTTCCACAGCAGCAGTCTGACACACCTCATTAAAAAAAAATTAGCCTATCTTATTGGACAAGAGGTGATTTCCCCCCAGTGGAAGAAGGGAGACTGAGAGCAAGATCTGGAGCAAAAGGAAGATAAACATACATGCACAGCAGTAAAGTAAGTGACACATGGTAAGAATAAGAAGGCAGTGGAGGTGTTAAAAGTGGTAGAGGGGGAGTGGGAACTTCAGGTGGTAGAGAAAGACATGACGACAAGGAAAGAGAAAGGCAAATCACTGCAAACAAGCAGAAGTAGGCAGCCTTTACATCTCCAAAGGTTCTACGGGACATTTTTCTCATGACATTAGCCTCTAAGGATACTGGCGGAGGTCAACGTTTTACCTAGATTTGCCTTTCTGCACCCATGACCCAGGTCTGCCCCAATGGCTCCTTCTCAGGCCACAGTGATTGGTTCTTGCCTGGGTGTGTGACTCAAGGCAGTCCAGTGAGACTCCACTCCAGGAGCTGCTTGGAGCCATTATGGAAAGGTAGCTCTTTTCCACTGGGGCTTTGTGTAAAAGGATGGTGCAAGTCTGAAACTGCCAGAGACACCATGCAGGGAGATCCTATTTGAGAATGAAGCCAACACAGAGGGCAATACAATTGGACGATGGAGACAAGTCCCTGACAAAATCAACTCAGCTCCTGGATCTAGCTGTGAGCCTGAAGCCATACCAACCTGGAAGTTTCAGGTGTACGATCTGAATTTCTTTAAAGCTTAAGTCAGTCTGAGTTGGAGGTTCTGTCACCAGCAATGGCAACACTCCAACCAGAATGTTGAAACCCACCTACCAGTCTTCTTTCCCCAGCTCCCAGAACCCACACCTGAGTACATACCCAGGTCTCCTGACACAGGTGGCGGCCAGCAGGGCCTGGGACTGCGCCACACGAGAAACACAAAGGTCATTAAGAGAACTGCTAAATAATGCTTTTCAAACCTACCACTATCACAGGGAGAAAGGAGGGCTGTGCTTAGTCTGGACTGGGCTGCGTTTTGACTTTCATAGCCCCTCTGCAACTCTTGCTTGCATGGGTCCCTCCCTCGATTAAAGAAAAGGTAAAAATTACATTTTACAGCTATATTCGTATAAAGGTGAACATAATCCAGGTTAGGCTATATTTGTTTTTTTTTTTCTTCTTACTTTAAACAAAATTAAAACATTTTAAAGTATCATAGGCCCTGGGCACTGTGCCTACTGCTCGGCCTAACGGATATGCTGGCCCAGGCCCATATTATCCAGATTGCTTATCTTTACAGTCCGGATTCCCTCGCGTTCAACCTGGCTCTCTTCGCCTTGCCTAGAAGGCGTGGAAGGGCCTGATGAGCCCCTTAGAGCCCAGGCTGGCCTTTCCCTCCCTCCCCCAACTTCTCCGGGCCACCCCTGTTAGGTTTCATATTTTGGCACCCACAGCACTGGGGCACACCTGCAGTCCGGCGTTTCCATCTGCATCATGAGCAGCTGCTCCCAACCTGTTAGCTAATGAGACTGGATGTCCCTGACAACCCATGTTTAGTTCATCAATGTGCCCCAAATCCCAGCACTGGACAGATGTCTGATGGGGGTGGAGCAGAGGGACAAATCGTGCTTCCTACTTAGGAAACTTGTCACTTAGGATTTGTACTTGGGCCAGCAAGGACACACAGAGATGGGAAACGTGGTAAACGGGAGAACACTTGCCTCTGAGAGTGCATGTGCCTCTAAGGTCTTTCTTGGTCCCCCTCTATTCTGGAAGATGACTTGCAAAGTTGGAGGGGGTTATGCAGCCCAGTCCAGCGCTAAGCAGTCATGAATCAGCATGAGAGGCCCCCCGTGGGTTCCTTGGCCCCAGATTACCCCTCACTCACCTTCATCACTGGTGTGAGGTTCAGTGCCATTGTCATGGTCAACTTCATCAATGGTCCCTGGCTCACTGTGTGGGCTGTCGCTGCAAGGAAATACAGGAAGGGCACATACTCATTGCGGGGCTTTGTACCCTTACACTGCCTTTGGCTTCCCTCAGACAACAATCCAGTCCACCTCTGGGCCTTGACCCAGATTAGGCCAAGGTCCACTTGGTCCTGCCTTTTCCATTTGACCCTCCATGGACTTTCCTTCCTTTGAGAAAACCACTTCCGGCTCCCTGGTCAGGAAGCTTTCCTGCATCACCTTCTCCAGGTGCCCCCAGCCCTGGACTTCATTGTGCTGTCTTCTTGGTAAAGGCTGTCAATGCCAAGATGTTCTGTAAGCTCCGGAGGGTAGTGGCAACCCCTGTCTTTTATCCTTAGAAAAAACCACAGGGCATAAAAGAGAGGACTTTCGGAATACCGTGAGCCATTCATTTGGCCTGGCTCCTGGCCTTACACAGCAGGTGACACATCGGCAAGGTGGCGGGAAGCTGGCGAGGAGCAGGGTCCTCAAGGCTGCCTGGGGTGCTGTGTGCAAAAGCCCAGGGGAGCCCGGGCCATGCCAACAGGCAGGCAGCCATGAAGGAGGGGGTGGTGGAGTGAAACGAACCTGTCAAATTGAGTCATAAATGCACTGGGATAATTTCACCAGCTGCTACCCTCTCATGAGATTATAAACTTCTTGAGGCTAGATTTCAGTCAGTCGCTCAGCTGGTTTTAAACTGAATCATGGATTGAGTCCTAATCTACGTCTGACACTGTGCTAGGTAGGAGGGATGCACTGATGGGACAAGTGGACGCAGACCTGCCCTTATGGGCCAGGAAACAAAACTGCTGCAAGTGGAAATGTTTTATGTAGGAACAAGTGAACAGAGACCAGAACAGCAGAGGAGACCTACACAGAGTGGCCAGAGAAGGCTTCTTGGAGGAAGTGACCTTTGTAATACCATTTAAAGGAATATAGATTTATTATGAAAAATTCTCTATTGCCTCCTGGAGAAGGCTCTGCACAATGGCTTGTTCAGGACCTCTCAGGCCTGGCTCCTGCTGGCTGGCAGAGCAGGCCCCTCACCGCCCCTTGTTGCCTGAAGCACTCCGGACACACAGAACTGCTTTTTATTTTGTTGTATGTTCCAAGGTTAGAACATATTTTTGCCCACTCCACAGGGCTGACTCCAGTTCACTCTGTATCTCTCAGTCAAGTCAGTATTTCCTTCAGAAAGCCTTTTCTGACCTCCCTACGTGGCTCACAGGGCCCCCTTTCCGGAACTGCCTATTCCCTCCTTCACCAGAGCTCCCTGCATCAGGGGTTAGTCCTATTCCAGGGACATCCTTGCCCTAGCCCAGAGCCTGACCCTGGAGAGATGCTCAAAACCATTTGATGAATTAATGAACGTTGTCCACTGTGATGAGGCCCTCAGCCAAATCTCACTTTTGGGCTTTGAAAATGTTTCCAAATTCACCATGTAATTATTGGTTTTCCTTTCTTATGGATGTAAATGCAATTAAGAAAAGTATGGTGACTGTATATTGTTCTTTGATAAATACACTAAGATCTGTAGGAGCCTACACTAAATATATATATATATAGTCTGTCCCCAAAATATCAAGTATTGAGCCAATGTCAATAAAATTAAAACATTACATGGCTCAATACGTATGGTAACAGAACAGAGAAGTGGTAATGATTACAGAAACTTAAAAAGCTTCTCTTTGTTCAGAAAGCCTGCTTGCTGGCTCCTTCCTATTTCTATTACAGAGCAGGGATGGACTTGCTGTAGTACCTCAAATGAGATTAAAAGAGCTGTTATAGATAACACCAGGGTCTGGTCTTTCTGTGCAGGGTAACAGGGGCTGGAACATGTCTCTTTTTTGAAGCAATTGCCGAAATATGCCCTCAAAACTAAAGCAATTCAAGAATCCAGGAGTGCTTTGACATCAAAAGACAGACTCCTGTAGGCACCTGGCTCAAGGCAGTGTGGATAATGCCTAAATATATAGCTGTGTATTGTCCTGAATTGAAAATAAAGAAAGAGTGTGAACCCTTTGACTGGCTGTTCTCTGTCAGTTGGTTTCTGAATCTCCTGTCTTTTCCACATTTAAAAAAAAAAATCCTATTTTACCACATTTAAGGTCTTAGCTTAGGGAAGGCAGTCGGCCCTGACCTTGATAAGGTTCTGGCTTATTTCTCCCCAGACCAGTGTACGTGTCCAACTAGCAACTGGTGACCTGGTGTGGAGCTCTCAAGGACAGAGAACTCACTTTGGAAAGAAAAACTCGAGGTGTAAGGGGATGCGTCTGAAATGAGGATTATCTACCTCCCTGCTGCCTGAGATGGGTTTACAACTCACCTGGCCAATGACAGCATCACACCTGCTAACCAATGTGATGAGCTCAGCAGACTCAAGCCTCAGCAGGGAGACATCATTCTCGGGCTTGTGTTGGAACATTTGGAAGGAGAAGTTCTTTTTTCCCCTGGGGATGCTGAAAGAATGGGCTCTAAATCTGGAATTACCAAAGGCCTTCTTGAAACCTCCCAGAAATAGGCTGCCTGAGAATGAAGCCAGCGTGGAAGAGAGCTGAGCCACAGGCTACGGACTGTAGGACCAAGTCCTAATGGTAATAGCTGAGCCCTGGATCCAGCTTTACCTGAAGCCATGATCCCAGACTGTTTAGGTCAACCAATAAGCTTCCATTTAGCTTACAGCAATGTGAGTTGCATTTCTGTCCCTCACAAAACAATACAGTCTTGACTGATGCATGTCTCTTATGTCTCAAATGAGAGAATGTGTATGAGTATAGACTATAAAGCAGTAAGAAAATTAAAGAGTTTCTTATTGTTCCTGTTCAGCAGCAGCAACAACAATGATGGTAATAATAATATTAAAAGGAATAGAATCTTACCAATATTCTTCCCCTCCAGCCATGCATTTTTCATACACGGGTCCCTCTAGCTCCCGGGGGCTGGGGAAGATGGCTTCATGATGGATGATGATGGTTTTGATAACTTCATTGACATGTGCCTGGCAGGACACAGGGTCCTGCCCATCAGGAATGTGCATGAGGGTGGGCCCGAAGCAGATGGCCAGGTTGTAGGGATCCATCATGTTCTCATCACTATATTGCGAGAGGCTACAAGAGAGGAGGTACCCACAAGTCACCTGAGAAAGGTGAAGCCTCCCCTGTGGTTTCTTTCTCTTGGGCCCCCGCTCAAATTCAGGAGGGTTCCATGGTATAAGAACAGCTGCACCTCCCCCTGGGTGGTAGCACAGTGGATAAGGCGCCAGCCTGCGAACCCAAAGGTCGCAGGTTCGATTCCCCAGCCAGGGCACATAACCAGGTTGCAAACCAGGTCTCCAGTCAGGTCTGTGGCTGGAGGCAGGTGAAACGCAACCATACATTGCCTCTCTGCCTCTCTTCCTTCCCCTCTTTCTAAAAATAATGAAATAAAGTCTTTAAAAAAAATGTAAAAACAAACAAACAAACAAACAAACAAAAAAAAACAGCTGCACCTGTGAAAGCCTCAGAGCCTCCCCCTCCCAAAAGAGGTCAGGGCTAAGTCAACGAGGGGCCCCCCTGACTGGACAACTCACTGGTTGAGGAAAGCGAAGAGATATCTCATGACCACGATGACCACGCGGGGAAGGGTGATGAGGATTTGTTGGATCTGGTGCACCCTCTCAGCTGGGCTCTCCAGTTCTGTAACATAAAGGGGCTTTCAGGCCGTCTATCACCCTCAGAGAACATCCATGAGTCCCACCGCCTAGATCAGCCCACGTGGTTCAGGGGAGCCAGTTCTATTCAGTTCTGGGGATGGAAATGTGAGGCTGGCCTGGCCTATCAAAACATCATGTTCCCCTGGTCACCAGGTAGATCCAGGGAGGGGTACATGGCCTAAGCAGAACTGATTGTAGTTGATCCTTGGGATTTTGGGCCAGAGAAATAGAGAGGCACCCTCTTGAAACTGGGTAGAGGAAAGTGTGAAGCAGCTGGGGGATCCCAGGGAAGAGGGTCCTGCCGAAAAGTGATAACAACACAAAGATTGAGGGGCTAGATGTCTGCTCATGTCTTGTGAAGTCCGTGTCCAGCAGGGGCCTACACATTTTTAGGAATGCGAACCAATACATTGTCTGTTATGGATTATGCTAGTATCAGTTGAGTTTCTATTACCTGTAATCTCTGTTTCATTAAACTCTTTATAAACACCAGCTATAGCACAGGATGGCACATAGTAGGTGCTCAGGAAAATAGTGTTGAATAAATAGCCACTTTGTGAGCTATATATTAGCTAAAGAGGTTGATTGGGGTCTCATCTCTGACCCCTGTTTTCAGGTCATTCCTACAGAGACAGACACTGGTATCTTTATCAGTCAGGCCAGGGGTAAAAGCAGCAAACTGGGTTTGATAAGGAGAGCAAAGTGCTCTGTGGGCTTTGCCTTGCGGAGCGGAGAAGCTGGCACTAAAAAGAGTGTGCTGCTGAAGCTCTGATGTTTATCTGCAACGCTGATGCTAGGCTGATGAACAGATCCACGTCAGTTCCTTTTTCAGAAAATGTGTTTGTTTGTCTTTTTCTCACATAGGCCCCCACATTCTGTCAACAAGTTTCTTTTAAAACACTACTTCTCCTACTCCTCTGCATCCAAGGCATTTCATGATGGGGTTTCAACCAACCTTGCATGCCCATTTGCTAGTCACTGCCCCTTCCCAAAGCATCTGAAGATGACTTTGAGCCATGCTTCTCAAATGCAGTAGTAGTGCACCTCTAGAGGCATTTACAAGTATATTCTTAGGAGGCATTCTTTGAGGTTGTCACAGTGACTGGAGGGGGCTACTGGCATTTGGGATCCATGGGGCAAGGTGTTGGTCCTGCTCCTGCCCTGAATGTCAATAGTGATCCGTGGAGAAACTGTGCCAGGCCACTTTCTCCACTCTTGCCTTCTCACAAAGGGGCTTGGCTGCCCCTGGCCCCTGCACACACTGTTGATCTCTCCTGTCTGTCGGGCACACTCCAAGGTCTGGCTCCAGGGACCCTCGCTGGAGCCTTCACGGAGTTAGGCTCTCACACCTTTATCCATTCCACTGCCCCTCTACGTCCTGGGCTTTAGCCATCATGCCCTAGGCGCCTTCATTATGATTTTTTCATCTTTAAAATAAAAACATTTAAAGCCTTGGCTGGTGGCACAGTGGATAAGGTGCCAGCCTGAGAACCCAAAGGTCACTGGTTCAACTCCCAGCCAGGGCACATAACCAGGTTGCAGGCCAGGTCTCCAGCCAGGTCTGTAGCTGGAGGCAGGTGAAAGGCAACCATACATTGATGTTTCTCTCCCTCTCTGCCTGTCTCCCTTCCTCTCTCTAAAAATAATAAATAAAATATGTATTTTTAAAATATAAATAAATAAATAAAAACATTTATTTAAAAAGGAAACTTGACCTCATCTGTACATGAGAAACAAGGATCACTTGCCATAATTAGAAGGTAACACAAAAATAAATACAACACAAACAAAACACTGTTACTAAATTATAGGTAGACATTGTTCTATGACAAAAGTTCCTGAGACTGAATTCCATCTCTCTGTGTAGAAGGGAGATTAGCCCATGAGGCTCTCTCCTGGGTGAAAATAATCACATGGTTTGGGAAGGAACTGAGAAGGGACATTCTTTCTCATGGTGTGATTCAGGGTGTGACTCAAGTTATTCATGTCATGAGCTTGGGCCAGAGGTCAACAACATTGTGTACTGAGGACCCAGCTCAGGAACTGGACTTCTGGGTCTTTGGGGAACACTGGCTGAGCAGGTGACACAGGGCTCAGACAAGGTTGGGCCTTTGTGGCCTGGAATGTCTCAGGGGTGATTTGAGGCTTGAATTGGTTCTGAGAAGATGAGCAGGAAGTTGTGCGGAGGGCAGAAGGTAGAGGGTGGATCTTTCTCACAAGATACATGAGGGGGTTAAGCCTCCCCAGGCTGCCACCACCTTGGGAGCACTTTCCGGGCTGCAAATCTCTCTCTCAGAACATTGTGAGATGTGTCCCTAGTGAAACTAGGTGGGGGTAATTTTTCATCAATCATATTAAAGTATTTATTCCGAAAACCAAAACTTTCATATTCTAAATTCAAAGTTAATGTAAAAGTATTCCCAAAAGGCTTCCTCAGATTTTGGCTTTTACTTCAACCCCCTGGGCTGGGCTCCTGACTTCCTCCACAGACATCCAGTCAAGGACTCACTCTGATGGCCCCAGGAAGCCCCTCGTCAACTTATTTTCACCATTTCTCTCATTTGTCAGGTTGCTGACCTGACTCCTAGACCTTCCATGGCTCTCCATTCGCTAAGGGGAGACTCTCTGGAATCCTTGCAAGGCATTCAAGGTTTTCCTCTCTCACTCCATTTTACCCTTCCGGTCTCTTGCACCATGCTCTGGATGGGACACCTTCCTGCTGGCCCACTGGTCTGTGCATCCCAAATCCTTCCCAGGATCCCTATGTCCACTCCTCCTGAAGACTCTGCTCACATCACTCTCTGCTATGACCTGAGAAACTAAGTCTTCCTCTGCTCTTCTCTCCTGAGCTTCTTCCATACTCAGCAGTGTACCATGCCCATTAGCTCTTCCATGATAAACCATCTTGCCATGTCTACAAGTAGGTTTTAAGTCCTGTGAGGACAAGGGCCAGATTACTTCTTTCACAGTGTCCCTCCTATGTGCTTAGCACAGTGATGAGCTCATAATGCAACTTCAATAAAGATTTGTCAAGGAAATGATCATTCCACCCGGGAAATACTTACTAATAGTAGATATCAAATCTTGAAACCTTTCCTTAGGAAAGAGTGGGTTTTCCAGTCCTCGGAAATACAGTTTTAAAACACCGGCGACTGAGTTGATATCTCGTTCATTTTGATCATCCACAAGGGGGTCTTCACCTGTGAGGAGACAGGGGGTAATGGTTCAGTGTGGTAAGAAGGCAGGGGGCGTGCAGGTGGCAGGAGAGATGACCTAGGCTAGCCTGATCAGGAGAAGAGGCAGGCTGCCTCCTCAATACAGCAACTTGAGTGTTGTCCCTGCAACTGATTTGGTAAATGCTCAAATCTAGAGCAATGTGGTAAAAATAAAATAATGACCGCCCATCACCCTCGTCAACTTACACGCATCTTTGCCATCTCTGCTTTCTCTCCATTCAGCCACTGCAACACGGGATAAGGCTTCTTTTTCTCAGCCCTGCCCAAGGAATGTGGTCAACCTTTTGAATTTTTGCCAATAGGACAGGGAAAATGATCTTGCAGGAGAGCAGCCCTTTCCAACTTAAGGCGCGTCAGTAGGGGAGGTGAAAGGAAGCAGGGAGCCATCAGCCACCGCCCTGGAGGTGCTGAGGGAAGTCTGCACCACGGGCTCCCCTCCTCCCTGAACAGCGCAGAGCACTCGAGACTGGCAAGAATGACAGCGCAACTGGAAACCACACTCAGCTCCCTTCACCCTCCCTCCTTAGGAAGAGAAGGTGTGTCACTGCCAGGGCCTCTGTGAGCCCCAACATGCTGTAGTGCAAATTAGAGAAAGCCCCTCTTCCTTCCTGAACTGGGGCTGTGGCATACGAAGCATGAGCCAGGGTCACCCCCCTTGGCGAGCACCCTTGTGCAGTGCACAACCTGAATGACTGAATGTGGCAGCCAGACACTAGTGTTCCATGGTCTCAGGTGTCCCCGTGGGAAGACAGGGAATGCTTCCCCCACCAGACTTTCTCATGGGGAAGGAGGAGAGGAACCATTAACACACATTCACACACAAGCTCCCTCCTAATCCTCACAACGCATTGCACAGCACCAAATGAGGCATGTTTCTAACACCACCGGTCCCTCTCGAGAAAGCAGAGGCCCCCACAAGTGAAACAACTGGCCCACATTCAAGAAGTCAGAAATAGGCACCAGCAGCTCCCAGATCACATGACACCTGGGAGATAGTCCTTCTTCTACCTTTTCAATTCTATCTGCCTGTCTGCACACCGTTTGTCTATATCTTCTTCCTTCTTTCCTTCCTTTCCCCTTCCATTCCTCCTCCCTCCTTCCTTTATAATGGAATCCCAACCTTATTTTCTTTCAAGAAAACAGTTCCCACGAGTGCTCAACATGCAGAACAAAGGTCCCTTCGTTGAACTGGCGGGAGAGGTCAGAGCCTGTTCCACTCAGCCTCCCAGCTCCATCCCGGCAGCAGCCCCTCTGAAGGATCAGAGTCCCAAAACGCTGCACTAGGTTAAATTGTTTCCTTATTATCACCACGCATTACTCTTGCAGTTTCATGACGCAAAAATGCACGGATTTTTGTTTCCATATTTGCTCCCCTTGTTAAACACGATTAACAACGTCCAGGTCACCCAGACGTTGCCGAAGGCTTTAAGGCAGGGCTGTGTCCCGGGAAGAGTGTGAACACAGTGTGTGTGTTTAAGGCTCCGGGAAACCGGCTGCTGGACGGCACGGCAGGCAGCGTGCAGGTAGCCTGTCCCTCCAGGGCAGTTCCCTGTAGCCACAGGCCCACCAAGCTCCTCTGGAGGCTCTTCGACGTCACAGTTTTCCTCCTCTATTTTCAGGTCACATCCCTCTTCCTGGGGCAAGATATATAGTAGGAGGGCCAGGCTGAGGCTAGAATGTGTCAGACCCTAGAGGATGTGACTTCTAGCACGAATTCCAAATGCTGTCTCGATTTGTGCAGGGAGAACAGGTCATTGGGTCCCTTTCCAGTCGCCCTCCACATAGAAGAGACTGCTGGCAGCTCCCTCTTCGACACATCAAGAGGACATGGGGGAAACAGAAAGGTGGAACACTGGCCCAGAAGACAATAGCAAGCCACAGCTCCCTCCAAGGCCCAGCTGCTGAGGCCTGCCTTTTCCCGAGGTTTTCTCCCTCATTCCACCAGAAGATTACAGGAAGATCTCAAAATGTGAGGAGTGAGTTTAAGATTTATTGGTAGGAATAATAATAACAGTAATAACCCCAACTAAAACCCTGGTTGACTCGTGTCAGAAGAAATAGAAAGCGGGTTTAGAAATGATAAGCCAAGAATGGTTTGCCAGAAGATTAAGGAAAAGAGCCAGGTGCTTCTTTCAACAGTCTTATATGAAATGCAGGCAACTTTTGCTCCAGAGAAAGAAGGGTAGAAGGAAGGAGAAAGAGCCAACTCTGAACAAGAAGGTCCAGTACCTGCAGACAGAATGGGGGCCTGAATTTTTTTTTAATTTAATTTTATTGTTGTTGTATTACACCCATCCCCTTTTTGCTCCCCTCCGTCCTCTTCCCCACCCACCCTGGGGCTTGAATTTTTAAAAATGTAGAAAACAGAAAAGGAAAACACACCATGTACTGATTTGGGGAGAAAGTTCTGTCCCATGTTAGAGCATGTGGGACATGAGGAGTGGGCAAGATGAGAAATGCTGGGCCCTGTGCAAGCCCTGGCCACCTGATTGGTGTCAAGGGGTTGGGGGCAGTAGGGGCGGGGTGGAGGGGAGGGGAGAAACACTGGGTTTTCAGGAGAGGTGGGAGGAGGCGACCCTGAGGATCAGCTGGGTAAGGTGATTAACCCAAGGCAATTGGTTGGTGAATGTCAAGAAACAGAAAAGAGTAAGAGAAATCTGGGCACTAGCCAGCGCAAAGAAGCCAGGAATGATTTTTCTTAAAAGAGACATACCAGGAGTGATTCGTCTAAATTAAATCATGTTTCCTTGTAGGCTCGGGTGGGGAAGAAGGACGAGGCTGGTGAGACAATGAGATTCACTTGGGAATGGCAGAGAGAGGGAAAGGAGCCAACTGCATACGTGATGCAAAGAAAAAGCAAATAGTATTTTTTGCAGCCAGGATTTGGGTCAGGTGACCTCTGCCCAGCAGGGCTCTGCCTGGGGAGGTCTCAGGCTCATTAGGAGCAGAGAATGCTTTTAAATTTCATGTCATCCCTGCAAGATACCCAAGCAAGTGACAGAAGGTACTAAACTTAGAAAAATCATACTCAGAGAGGAAAGAAAGCAGTGCTTCTGGAGTAGGGTTAGGCCTGGCTGCCTGGCACAACAAGGTTATTTACAGGACACAGGGAAGCAGGAAAATGCAGGTGGGGTGCTTGCCAGGTTGGAGGCACCAAGCATTGAGTTTACCCATAAGACTCAAGGAATTCTGTATAATGGAATGAGCCCAGGAGGATGGGCCAGCAAAAATTCCAGGCTGTCTCTGTTCACTTAGAATGAACCAGGGCAGCAGGGGTGCTAAGGAGTTGGGGAAAGGAAGAAACAAAGCCCTGGATTGGGCTGTCGAGTGTTGTCAAGAGAAGCTCAGGGAATGATGAATGATGCTTCCATCAGGGATGCTCATGGGAGATACCTCTCACTTTGTGGCCTTTGCCACAGGCTGTTTCCTGAGTGTGCAAACCTCCTTTCCCTGGCCCTTACGCTTCAAGCTCAGCTTTGGCATCTTTTGCCCTAGGAAGCCTTCCTGGGCTTTGCTACTCCACCCAGTTCCATCCAAGCTGGGCATGCTACCCAGGGCGGACTCCATCACTGCACTGATCATGCTGCCTGTGCTCGCCCACTAGCAGTGATCATTTTTTGTTTCTACTGTATTTTCAGGCCCTAGTCTATTACCTAGTGCAGTGTAGGGCTCAATGCATGCTGGTTGAGTGGGTGAATGAATGGAAAAATGAAGAGTAGGGGTTTGGAGCAATGGAATTCTGAGACTTTCCGGTTCTGAGTGCCCGAGATCCTGGAAGGCACTCCAGAACTTGAGCTCCTGTGGACCCTAGGAGGCCACTGAGTACCCCATCCAGTCAAATCCTGCTCTCTACACCTGGTTCTAAGTCAGAGCATGTCTAAGTCAGGGCCTGAGAGGTTTGTGCTGGAGACTATGCTAGTGATCACGTGGGGCTAATGGACTGATAGGCTTCAGGATGGAACTGGGAGGTTAAGGAGGGGGAGAGTGTGCTGAGGAGGAAGCCCCTTCAAAGAAATCCCCATAATAAGTAGGGAGAATTCTAGGGCTGGAACCCCTGGGGGAGATTTGTTCAAAGCACAGCCAATGGAGAAAAACCATATGCCTCCCAAGGCTGTTAGAACAATGGGTTCGAACGTATTCTGTAAATGGGATGTGATCTACTTTGGAGAAATGGGTTTGGGATTGGGGCCCTCAGACCAAACTTAGTATCAAAACTACTCAGAGAAAAAGGTAAGAAAATGAGGGGTAAGAGGAGTAGACTGTGGAGGTGTTATCCTTCCCAAACTCTGGTAAACTGGAGGCAAAGATAGTATTTAGGGTATGAGATATGCACCTAGTATAAAAGGCAGAGGTGTCTGAAGACCCAGGGAGTCCTTACTTTGCATGGACACAGACACCGGCCATCCATCTGTCTCCATCAGGGATCCCGAGGCCAACAAGGCTATACCAAATAAGCCACATGTGCTTCTATTCTGATGGACACTTCATTTCTAATAAGCTTCAATGCCCTTGGTTAATCAAAGTGAGAACTAGATAACTTCACTGGGGGTGGAAGAAGCATGGTCTCTTCCTCCCAATGTGCAGCTTTGCCAAAAATACTAATAGGAAAATTAAGAATTAGGATATTCTAAAAGCCACTCAGTGTTATCTATGTTCTTCCAACTTTCCTAAAACACAGCAGCCTTTGCAGACTCGCATAATCGTTCCAGAGAGCTTTACAAGGCCCTCTTTCCCAGCAACCATGCACAGCTCACCAGAAAAAGTCACCTACATGTGCTGGTAAACGTTTAACAGTTAGCTCATTGGAGGGGAAAAAGAAAAGCAAAAGATCTTAGTATTTGCCGATTTCTATGATGTAAATACTCTCACCATGGCTGATTTCAAGCTGCCAAGATAAAGTCGCTGAAGGCAAAGCTGGAATGAGACGTTGATACCAGCCAGCCCTGCACACCACTGCCTCTCAGGCACATTCTACCACCCACCCTGGCCCCCTCTGGGTACAAGCTTGAGGTGGTTACCCTGCACCTACCTCTCTCAAAGGAATTTTTGATGTCGTTGACTTCAACCTGAGATCCCGGCACTCTGAAGATCCCTTGCTGCTGGAGTCCTATAGGGAAAACAAACAAACAAAAAACAAAAACAGAAAGAGAAAAATGCCATGAGGCCTTGAGCTCATCAGACCAGTGGGAACTTTGATGACTCAGTCCGTTGCTTGTCACTTTCTCCCACCATCCTTTATCACACAGTCATTCTCAATGAAGGTCTCCCGGCAGAAGCCCAAACAGCCTTTGCAATGAACTATGATTGGCCAAAATACTCAAGACACATCCGGCTTCATTTGTCTGTGTCTCTTGGCTAGGCTTGGAGGAAAAGGCCATAGAAGTTTATATCAAGGCCGGATCTGTGGATAACCTCCAATTTAACCAGTAAGTTGGCTCAGACAAATAACTGGTTTGTGTATATTGCTACCAAATTTACCAGCTGCATTGGCACCAGGACCTTCGCCTGAGTTTATAAATGCCATCTGAGATGAAGGGCCACAGAGATTTTGAACAAGAAAGATCAATATCACTGCCTCAACTCCATCCCTCCCCTAACACAGACATTCTGTTCCTTTAAGAAAAGCTAGCGTCTAAAGAACATGCTGACCTGGGATCGAGGAATTTAGGAGAGATTAAATTATTAAAGAAAAACAATCTCATTTTCTTAAGTTTCTACAAGGCCAGAACAAAGGAAACCCTGCTACCTGACCTAACAGTAATGATGTAACAGCAACCTATAGGACTGAGGGAATTGAAGGGCCTCCTTTCTCTTAAATGGGAAGTGATGGGGGTGACTCTGATCCTTTCCCTGGGATTCAGTTTTTCTTTATAAAACAACTCTCCACATTATAATTTAGGAAAGCTTTCATCAAAGTTTGGTTTGTACATCACATGTGCTCAATAGACACTTATTTCTTTCGTTAACCAATAGTGGCTTTCTACACCTATGCCATTGGCCCATTCTTGCCCAGTCACACTGGCATTTGTCCAATATTAGGCCTTTACACTGCCTCTCTCCACCTGGGCTGCATGGCTGGTTCCTCTACTCACCAGAACCTTGAAGGGTCTTAATCACCCTCTTGGAGAGTTCTCTTTTACCTCCTTAGCCAACCAGCCCTGCACCCCTCCAACCACTCTCTACTCCCTCTTTACTAGCTTTTTGGCAATATCACTACCTGAAATTATTTATTTCTCTGCTTATTTATTTCCTTGCCTTTCCAATTGGTAATATAAGCTACTAATATAAGCTAGTAATATAACCTTACTAGTATCTTATACAAGCCTGTGTTCCCATCATCCAAAACAGTACCTGTTATGCACTCTGAAAAAAATACTTTTGGAGGGATGAACAAATGACTTGATGGAAGTACAAATTAAGTGCTGGGGATACCATGGTTAGCCACTCTGTTTCTTTCATGGAGCTTACTACAGACCTGCAGTATTAACTGAATGACTGGCCAACTGCATTCAGTGCTCAAAGCAGAGCTCTTGGGTTGTGTGGGAGTGAGAAAGGCGCTAAAATAGTCCTCCTGTCCATGCCCTCCCTGCTCCTCAATTTTCCTAGTTACTGAGCCTTTCCACCATTGCCTTCCTTTCCCCAACACACCAGGTTCAAAAGCCATCATGCAGAAGAGCAGCTGTTCCATGGCGCAGGGACAGGAAGTCTTCCAGATGAGTTAGAATCGCATTTCCTATGAGCACAGCCTAGTACCTGTTCCAGAGAGAGCTGAAAACATTGCCCCACGATTAAGCTTACCATATAAATTGATGTATCGGATGCAGCTCTCAACTACAAGTGGTATAGCTTGTCCCGAATCCTTAAGAAAAAAAAAATTGTGAGTTTTATTGAGCTTGGCAACCACCGTGGGAAAACAGACATTGCAAACATGGATTATAAACTCAAGCCAGAATATTAGTACCATCAGATTAGTAGGAAAACAAGCAAGGAACTGCTAATCCTAACATCTCTATAAACAGTTAAAACACAAAGTCTTTAGTTATGTGCAGAAAAAGGAATAGCTATGAGAACTTGAAAGAAATGCTCTGTCCTCTCACTCAGCTGGGAAGGAATCTGGGCTGAGAGGCTTCACGGGCAATTGGGAAGGAGAAGGAATCCACTGCATGGAGGGGGCGGTCTGCCCTTGGCAGAGTTCCCTGCCTCCTGCTCCATTTTGCCCCAACTCAACCCTATTCTCCCAGTACTCAGGGATAAAACTGCAGAGCCAAGGCCTCTTCCTAGGCCCGCAGCATCGGATGCCAGAATTAAGGAGATACTATGGGAGAAGCAAGGCTGGCCCCATGGGTCCTTCTGAGCTCTGGGAAGGGAAGACCAGTTCTACGCAGGATATTGCAACCTAAGCATCCGGATACTTTGCTTAGCAGTAAGCATGTTATAAAGAAAGGCTCTAGAAACAGTTAATGTCAGCCCTTGACCACTGGGTGGCCAACCTTAGTCAAACAGGCTGAATAAGATGCAGTTCTAAGCCTAGGCATCTGGGGTGTGAATGCATTTTTAATGACATCTTCCTAGGCTGGCCCATGGCTACCAAGGGCTGAGCAACGGATAATTTTCTTTTGGATTCTGTGATTGGTTGGTCTCTCTGCTATGTCAGGTCATTAAAGGGCACAAAATCTTCTTAAAACTTTTTTAAAAAGGGGTCATACTAAATTACTAGCCTCCTCAGGAAGTGAGAAAACAGTAAAGTGCATGTAATAAGCTTCTGTAAAGGGCATGTGTGTGCTTTCGTGGCTCCTCCACACCCCGCCTGTGAATCCTTTCCTTGATTAACGTGGTCAGGGAACAAAGAGTAAAATAAGCCTGCTGGCAACAGGCATGGGGTGCCCTGTTCTGGAAGTCAGTACTAAAGACAGATTTCATCCAGCTGAATGGGGCTAACGGACCTTTCTAGTAAATACCTGGTTCCTGGTTCGAGCATTTCTTCTTCCTCTGATAACAAAAAATAAACAGGCAGCAGAGCAGGAGAAAAAGAAAAGATTATGCAGGAGTAAGATCAGTTAGAGTAAGCAGATCCTTCAGAGTCCGTGAATGCCAAAATGCAATGGCAGCCGAGAAGGGTCCTGGGGAGACTGCCAGCCAGCCTGCCTGAGAGGGACCCCCACATCTCAGGGCCTAGTGGGAGCTCGGGGCCCCATCCTAGCCAGCCTTCCAGGGCATCTGCCTTGGACACCAGGTGATGTAGGGGCTGCTTTTAGTCCTTGTCCAAGGGCAGGAACAGTGTGTACTGAACCCTTCCTCATCCCGTATTTGGCTTGTCCTCGTCACAGGGCTTCTTCACTCACCGATGGGCAAGAGCCCACTGCAGACCCCTGATGCTACCCCAGCTACCCGCAAATAGCAGAGACACACACCTCCTTGTGTCTACCACAGCACTGTCCCTGGAATTCAGCTCAGGAAGCCTCACTCACAGTAAAGAGCTAATTTTACCAACATGGTGTTTATCACGTGCCCTCTGGATAGGTCCCAAAAGGATTCCATCTGATTCCAAATTCCAAACAGCTTCCCCAGCTTTCCTACCAAACAGCCTGAGTAGTTTCTTCTGGGCACCCACATGGCTTTTCTCTCCTTCCTACACTGGGTCCTCACGCTAGCGCCAAGAACACCTCAGGGAAGCCAGAAGTTGAGGAAAGCCCAGGGGAGGGAGAGCAGTAGAGAGGGAAAGCACCTCCAGGAGGTGGTCTTTGCTTTCACTCATGTCACCGAAGCCCCCGATTTTCAGGGGAGCACTGTCTGTTCTTTCTCCCTGTAAGGACACTGGGGCAGGGTACTATGTCTCACCCGGGCTTCCCGGGAAGCTAAACTGAGTAACTGGAGGACGTGCACATTCTAGGTAGTGTCTTCAGTTTAGTCACTGGCATTTCAAAAACTGGAATTATCATTTGTTGGCTACACCTACCTGAATCCCACCCAGGGCTGTGATCAGATGGAGCTCCGTGAGCAACCTCCTAACAGCGAATGGCAACACTAACAGAGCTTACTGTGCTCCAGGCAGTGCTCTAGAAACATGGCTTCTGTCAGGTCACACACTCAAGAGGTAGGCAATTACCATTCTCATTTTATAGAAATGAGGTGAGGACTCCCCCTCTGCCCCCAGACCTCTTAGGCTTCAAAATTTATCATAAGAATTGGGTTTTTGTCTGAGAGGAGGGAAAAAATGAAGGATTTTGAAAAGGTCCATTCAGGTAGGACCCTAGAAATTTATTACATAACTCCAACAACATTTATCTGTCCTTCTTAACTTGGGGACATTTCCTTGTCCCTCTAAACTCTCATAATTGTGGAGTTCCACTGAGGTTATTTTATTAGAAAACCTTTACAGGTTTGGCAGAATGTTCCTCCAAACAGCATGTGAATCATAAGAGAAAATGAAATTCTGTTCACAGAGGTTGAAGACTGACTATATTATACTGCCTTTTCATTCTCTGAAAGTTAATAATCCTTGAGAGTAAGGCCATGCTGCGCACAAGCTTGCCTGCAAACTGCCTAGCTCACAGTAGGTGTGCAGAAGTTTGCTGAACGACACTGAAAGTATGTGATGTAAGTACAACGTAACTTACAGAAATGCAATCGTTTAACAAACATACCTCTTTCGTTTTCAGTCAGATAGTCCCCTGAGAAGGCTGTGTGCTTATTCCAACATGGCTCAGTGCTCTGGGGTCCCTCTTTGGGGGCTCTCTTCAGAGCCAGTCCACCAGCCCTCCTCTAGCATGCGCCTCCTGCCATTTTGTACCTCCAGCGCATTGCAAAGCTGAGCTTTGAAGGACTGGAGTGTTCATTCTAATTCAAAGCTTGG
Source organism: Noctilio leporinus (assembly GCA_004026585.1). Classification (NCBI taxonomy): domain Eukaryota; kingdom Metazoa; phylum Chordata; class Mammalia; order Chiroptera; family Noctilionidae; genus Noctilio; species Noctilio leporinus. The sequence continues at coordinate 76,964 of PVIW01004591.1, read as the reverse complement.
TACCACTGACAAAGGCCATGCCACAGGGTCTAAGGGAGACTGGCTAACTGAAGCAATAGCCACACTATATACTTAGAATAAGAACGTAGCTGCCCAAGGTGACCACCTCCAAGGGGCAAACTCTCATATGGTTGCAGAAGTTCTGATGTTTGTCAGGAGAAATGAAGTCAGATAACTTGACAGTCACACATGTTATGTAGGTGCTAAGGGACTATTTCATTATACAGAACACCTAATTTTTCAATCCCGTCAAGTAAGAGTAGCTCCTTCCATTTCCAAAGAGCTGAACTGAGCAAATTAGAGGAGGTATTGTCTCTGAGCCTTCATTCGTTTTCTTCCTCCTTTAGAGGACTCATCTGCACTACTCCTCCCTGCTTTATTCCTACCTTTCCTTCCTAGCCCCCCACCCCTGCCCCCTAGTGCTCATAACTCTTCTCTGAGCTCGCACAGAACTTGCTTCCATGGGATAATGCACTAAGAGCTCATCTGAATCACCTGACACATGGGCTCTTTCTGTGTCGAAATCCTCCAAACCAATGCTGAGAGCTCCTAGCGGGCAGGGAGAGAATAGCTTACACACCTTTCAGTCCCCACTCAGAGCGGAGAGTGGCTTTTCCAAAGTTCAGGATGAAGTCTTGGCAGAAAAAGGAGGGAGGCTGAAGGAAGAGGGACCCTTGGACACATCCTCCTCCTCCTGTGACCATGGGATGGCAAAGTGCTGATCCAGGACGTCTCCCAATTGTACCTCTTTTCTTATGCATCCAGCAGCACCCCATTTTGGGGGGCCTTCCGTGCCTCACTCCTCTGAGGTATCCTGAAGCAGCTTCCACTATTCCCCACTTGGGCAGTCTCAACTTGTGGCCCATTGTCCTTTCCCCAGAACTCAGCCCACAACAGGCAGAGGCAGACCTGAGCTCCAGGCATGCTGCCCACCCTGCCCTCTCTGCAAGTCCTGTGTGCGCCCTGAGGATGGAGGACACAGGGCAGGGCAGGGGAGCCTCCGCCACTCCAAAACTGTTGGCAAAGCCCTAGAGCCTTTACTTTCCCCCAGTTGATGCCAGTCTGCTTTCCTGCAGCAAGTGTCTTCTCTGGATGGCAGTGATCTCGGAAATAACTGGCAGGGACCCTTTCTCTTGCACCCCCTAACTGCATCTCCCTTTCCTCAGTCTCTCCCCCTCCTGCTTCCCTTTTCAACTTCATCACTGTCTGAATTTGCTTGAGCAATTCTACCTGGATGACTTGATCCTGTATCCTTTGCATCTAAGAAGCAAGAAGAGAGAACTCACCTAGATGAAACGCTTTTGTTTTCAGTTTAAGGTGTAAAGGATTAACCTGGAATTCTATAGGGACTGACTCAGCTTTTATCCCTTCTCCCAAACTACCTAACAAGAAGCAAAACTAGGTAGGGGAGTGTTCTGTCATACACATTTTATGTTTCTCTTGCTGGTACAGCCTTAACTAAAAAAAATAAAATAAAATCATATTGTTGCCCACAGGGATTTTCTTTGTGTTGCTTCCAACCAAGCTCCTCTGGGGAATCATGGGTGTGAAGTGAGGTCAGGGGTTTCTCTGACTGTCCCTTCGGCTAGTGAGGACCACAGTTCCTAAAGCAGCAAAGTAGGGCTGGCAGGGACCACTGCACAGGCACTTCAGCCCTGCTTGGGCTTCACTGGGTTTCTTCATGATCTCACCCCTGAGACTCACAGGAAGACACTTAGGAGCAACTGGTCAGAGACCAGGCCAACGCAGCTTGAATTAGAAGCCCTCGCCAAAGCTAAGTGCAGGCTGCAGGGAGGAACTAGTTTGCCATAGTCTGGCCAAGGCCACGCATGGAAAGTTCCGGTAGGGGGGACAGGGTGCTGGCTGAGAGGAGGAGGTGGAGAAAGGCTGCCATTACATTGGGCGCATTCGCGGACTCTGCGGCTCCCCAGCAAGTACCTTAATGAACGCTTCCATACAGCCGTTAAATAGTTTATGGCTACACACTGAGAGAGGCCTAGGTCTCCTCATTTTCTGTGGCTTAGGGGGAAGACTGGGGGGCCTAGGGGAAAACGGAACAAAAGAAATCAAGAAAGCAACCAATGTAAACATACAACTGGGAAAGACGCTCTTAAAACCCATGATGGGAGAACACAAAATGTAAATGGAAGCCCCTGAACCCCAGCACATTGCTGTCCAATGCTCCATCTGAAGGCCTTTGGATGTTTAGGGGATCTTAATTTACCCACAATGTGAGGTGGGGGCAACACTAGCATCACACAAATGCATTCTGAGTCATCGCTGGGAAATAGTACGTGTCCAGGAAATCACTGAACCTCCAATCAGAGGCTGTCATCCTGCAAAGCTGACCAGATGGAGAGGGAATCAGGGGAGAGAGATGTCACCTGTAGCCCAAGAAAGCAAGAGACTTCCAAGGACAATTGGAAGGGTTAATTTTCATTATTTTGGCTTAAATTTATCACTAAGTGCCAACTCCCAATGTACCAGGGCATGGATCTTCCTAAAGCGTCTTGGCATTTCAAATGCACCTGACCAATCTTTATTTTGTTGATCTCAGAGCCAGGCAATTACTATTCTCATTTTAGAGGCGAAGAAACCGATGCCAAGACAGGGCTGCAGCTTCTTTGCGGTCCTGGGGTGACCCAGGATGATGATTCTATCCTGTTCTTTAGTCAAGTACACTTCAATTAAAGCACTTTCAGAGCCATTTCCACACTTCACATCAGCTCAATCCTGTATGCAGGGCCTCATTTTAAAGAGGCAAAAACCAAGAATTAGAGAGGGGAATTGGCAGAGCCAAGTCCTAAACTCAGGCCTCAGTGGCTCCAGATCCAAGATTTTCCTCCTGAGCTGGTCATGGAACCTCAGGGCACTACTTCATTTCCATAACGACTGGCCCCTCCCGTTAACCCTTGCCAGAGGAGGACCCACAGAGTCAGGTTGAAAGTGTCTTGCTTTGCTTTAGGATCTCCAGTCCCTGTGCCCCACACTTGGCCACAGGGAGGGGAAACTGTGCCACAGTTCACCAGGAACAGTGAAACAGCCACAAGCACTGGACCAGTTTCCAGAGTTGCTCACCATGCATATGCCTATGTTGGCTTATTTGCTCATCGTTTGCCACCCAAGTTGGCCTAACTCAATGCTGTCAGCCTTCCAGGGTAAAGGGCTCTGAGGTTAGGAGGAGGGCCCCTCAACAAAAAGAGGCAGTTCTTTTTCAAATGGCTTGGTTTGCAATTTGGGCAGCAACAGGTGGGGACCCGGCCAGGCACAGATAATGTTCACACATGATGAGCGAAGACCTGGTTCTCAGGTCTTGACTGGGTTCTGTAAATGGGCAAGAAATCTTATGGGGTGTGGAGCCAATCAAGGGAAATGAGGGCCGTGCTGCCTCTGTCCGCTGGCCGTGTGTGTGTCTCCTCAAGAGCCCAGCCATCCTGGAAGCTCTAACCAACTTCTCCTGGTGTTTGGGTACTGAGCAAATGCTGCTAGCTTCAGGACATGCATGGGCAAAGACACAGTTGAGGCCAAATATCATGCCACCCAAACATTGGAACCAAAAGAACAGCACAGACCAAAATTCTGAAAATAAACAACAGGCAAGATTATTTCAAGCCCATGTTGGATCTTTGTCAATTCGGTTAGCTAAGTCCATGTCATTCCTTTTTTGTAAGTTACTTATTTTTTTTAGGATATGGGTATACTGGGCTGGTATTTCTTACAACGAATCTGCTTTTGAATTTCCAAATTCTAAAAGAAATTGCCCAAAAATGTGACACAAGGCCACAGGTTTCGAGTCTTGTAATCAGGCATAACTTGAAGATAGCAAGTTTGCTACCTTGTCCTCACAGTGTTTTGGACTTTTGTTTTTGAACATTCTCAGAACATTACCTTATCTCACATGGTACGATACCATCACAACCCTGTGAGTTAGGCAAGGATTATTAAACCTACATTAGACATAAGGCAAATGATAAGAGATTAAGAAACTTGCCCAGGGTCATGGGAATGAATAGAATTCAGCTCATTCTACTTCAGGTTCAGGTGTGAGAGTAAATTGGTAAATTGATTTTATCAGAGAACATCCATCAACCTCCCATGGCCAGCACAAGTAGAGACTCTTATATAGGTGTTGGACACCTAGTATCAAAAAGTCCTGGTGCTCAGCTGGTGGATTTTCTTAAATTAAGTCCTAAGGATTTTTTTCCTTTGAGTTTACAAAATGGAATACAGGGAAAATAGAATACTTTTCCCCCATTTCTCATACCCAATCCAGAAAGCAAAGGACTGTTGGAATCACTCCAGGCTTTCTTTCTTTGTGTGGTGCTCTGTGCACTGCCTGGATTCTCTGACAAGGAAACGTAGCTATCCCAACTTTGCATGACACCAAATAGATACCGACTTACTGAAATGCTGGGTGGGGCACAAAGTGGGGAGCAGGGGGGCAGCTCAGCCAAGGAAAGTGGGGCAGCCTAAGCCTTCCATCTCTTCTGCTGCTCAGTTGCAGAGCAAAAAGGAAAGAAAGAGAGAGGCAGGGAAAACAGGAACAGAGAAAGCCACAGAGAGGAAGAGAAACCAGAGACCAATGTCCCCTTTCTGCCTTTCAACCAAGATGAAAATTAACATATGTTGACAACACAAGACTTGGCCTCAAAACTATTCTGCGACCAAAAGGACAATAAGTAGAGTCTTCTCTAGACAACCCAGTACACATGGGTGTCAATGTCTAAAATGGTGGCAATATTATAATTCAATGGTGGTCAGGCTCTTGGAGACTATGCCTGGGTATGCATTGGGTTGCATTTGTTTTGGACAGAAATCTACAGTGATTTCACCTCTAATCCAGGCAAATTACCCACATTAGGAAAGCCATCTTTACTTTGAATAACCATAATCAAACCTTACATTTGCATCTGGCTTTGACATTTACCATATATTTTTCAAGTGCATTATTGTGTCTGTTCAACCTAAATTACAAGGTTATTTATAAGGTAAGGTTCTTAAGTGTGAGGAAAATATAATGTTTTGCAATCCATGTGCAAAAACTGGTCCATCTATACAAGGACAGCAGTGACTTGGCTGAGGGGACCTGCTCAAATGCTTATCCACAATGACACAACCTTGGGCAGGGAACTATGGAAGATACAGAGAGCCACAGTTTAGAAACATCTCACCCAGGGCCTTTCAGATTAATTTAAAAAACATAATCAAGTTGGCAATTCATTGCACAAGAAGTTAAAAGTGATTTGTGTAAGTAAGAAGCTTTTAGTTTACTAACAAAGTTGCCTTTGACGATGGCCAAACCAAGGGCCAAAGTGCAGACATTTGGGTTTTCAGTTTAGTGCAACGTGTCTAGGTGGGAGATCTGATAACCCTAGCTTGGATATCACAGGCCCTAGGTCAAAGAAGGTGTAGAATACATCTCAGTTGACTTTATTTAAAAAATAAAACAAAACAAAACAAAACAAAACAAAACAAAACAAAAAACATTTCCACTTCTCTCTGAGGTAGACCCTGGGACCTGACCAAAGATTGATTACAGCTCTTTTCTGCAACCTGCGGAAACAATCCTCTCCCACGTAAATTCTAGGAATTCAGAGGGAGTGAGGGACAGCTCAGTTTATGACCCCTCTGTTTCACCGCTTGCAAGTTTTGGTGTAAAACGTAGCTTCTGTTGTTCTGGGACAATGATAACATCCTCTTGCCAGAATAAATAAATAGTTTGTAAAAAGGTACTTAGAAAGTGACCACACACATCTGTTGCCCTGCGCCAGAGGTTCTCGCCTGGCATTATGAATCATCCTGATGTTCCCAGATGTGCGGCTCAGAGGAACAGCTACACAGGCTCAGATTCTGGAGTCCCCAGTTTCCGCCATCCTGGGGTCAGCACATCGAAAACCCCAGAGCTTTCCAAGCCTCTTCCCAGCCAACTCCCTTCCAGATGGGCAGAGGGTAGAGGGCTCATCCTCCCTCTTGCCAAGTATGGCAGTTGTCTAGGATGCTGGGTCCTGGGGAAGAATTTGCAGGCAAAGGATGTCATCAGGTCACCAGGCTCAAAATAAGGCAAGAGGTAGCTCTCAACTGCCGCCTGATGGAAGAGTATGGGCCTCTGGGTCATGGCTGAATTCGTATTGTGCAGTAGGATAGCCATTGCTGGAAACTTGGAAACAGATGCGCTCAAAGGAACAACCTGGGCAATGACAGTGCTGTGTACGGATCTACACTCTGCAAGGAAACCCAGCCCATCAGCTACCCGCTGCCGAGTGGAAAGTGTTCACTGGCTCTGGTCTGCTCAGGGAAAGATGCAAAGGGTAACATGGAACAAGCTGGAGAGAAAGCAGAAGTTGCCCGTGTGTTATTTTCCCAACAAGGGACTCCCCATCCAGGCGCAGGTGAGGGTCAAAGCCAGGGAGCGGGCGGTAGGGCGCCTGTGCACACTTATGTGGGTATGCGCATGCGCAAGCACATGCCCAGATAGGTGCAATTCCAGCCAAATCCAAAGCCTTAGCAAATGGGGACCCTGGTTGGGGTCCCGCGCCTCCGCTGGGCAGTTTGCTCAGCAGCCATGTAACAGATGGGAAGACAGGTCACAGCTACCCCACAGCCTCTGGCCTCTACTGCTTGCCCTCAGTCATCGCAACATGTATTACCATCCACCCGATGGAGGGTGCACTGGAAAGGGGAGATGCCCCACTGACCCCTAGCAGCTCTGAGGGGTCAGCAACCTAGAGGGGGCTTAGCTTCAGCCGAAGGCTAGAACCAGCGGAGCAGCCTTAAAAACACCGTCCCCTGGCCACAGTGGTGAAGAGCCCTCCCGCTCTAAGAACACGCTGGCCCCTCTAACTCTCAGCAGTGTCTGTTTTCCACCTCCCTCTTCTCTCCTGCTCCTCCCACCTCCTCCCACTCCCCACCTCAGGGCAACAGGTCAGAGAAAACAAGATGCCCAGCTCTTACCTGGTTGTGCCACATTCTGCTCTCTCCCCTGGAAAGAAAAGTATATATTGATGTTTAGTTGTTGTTTTTTAACCAGAGAACATCTTTTTCTGAAAACAAAAACCATAATTTTGGTTTTTTTCTAAAAACCAAAACCCAAAAATTATTTGTGAAAAGAAAAACCAAATTATGCCTAAATTATGGTCTGTTGGGAAGAACTAACTGCCATTTATCAAATCCCAAGTGCTTCCTATTCATAGGGCTATGTTCACATATATTTCTTCGGTGATTCTCGGAGTTCAGCCTGCTGATTGTTTGCACCAGAATCACCTGGGTCCATTGTTAAAATGCAGATTCCTGGGCTCTCCCGTGGGCCTCCTGAATTAGCATCCTTGAGATAAGAACCCAGGAATCCACATTTTAACAAGCACCCCAGGTGATTCATCCATGCATATAAAGCTCCATACTATATGCACTGCTTTATATCAACAAAGATTAACTGGTCCTGAAGTGTACCAGCCAAAAGAAAGCTTCTTATTCCTCAACCCTGCTACCCACCTCCCACCCTGCTGCTATCATTCACAGATGAGGACCTGCTCACTGCCTTCAATAGAAGAGAAAAATCCGTAAGATAGGGTCTTACCGTTGCCTCCAAAAGACCCAACCACCCACTTTCTACTTGCTGGTACTCCCGAGGAAGCCCTGCTTCCTTCCGCCCAAGCCCAGGCTTTCTCCTGCGCCATGGGTCCCGTCCCTGTACTCTTCTCAGGGACTCTGCGCCCCTCTCTCTAGCATCACCAATCTGTTCCCGTCTGGATCATTTCCATCAGCATGTGAACATGTTCTGGATTTGTATAGCCTAGCTTTTCAATGTCCCCTTGACCCCATTTCTCCCTCTAATTATATCCCCATGTCTCAGCTCTCCTTCAGAGCAGAACTTCCCGAAGGAGCTGTCCAGGGCCACTGTCCATCCTCCCCTCAACCCACTGCAGTTGGCTTCTGTCCTCATCACTCCACATTGACGGCCTTGTGTGGCTGAATCCAACGTCTTCTCTGTTCTTATCTGACTTCTCAGCACCATTCAACTCCATGCATGGCTCCCCGCTTCTTATATAAAGCTTTCTTCTCATGATTTTCATAGCTCCACACGTTCCAAGTGTCCTTCTTACCCTACAGGCTACTTCTCAGTTTCTTTTTTTATCTCCTCATCTACCCAACCTCTCACTATTGGAATGTCCCCAGGGGCATACCTGGATCTCCTCCTCTTCTCCTTCTGTGCCCCTCTCTGGGTGATCTCAAAGCTTACTGAGGACTCCCTAATCTTTTCTCCAGATCCTACATCTCCCTGGAATTCTGGGCTCATATCCATTGCCTCCTCTTTTATTTTGAAGTTTTACTGAGGCATAATTTACATAGCATAAAATTCACCCATTTGAAATGTAAAATTCAGTAACTTTTAGTTAATATTCTAAATTGTCACCAACAATGCAATTTTAGAGCATTTCCATCATGTGAGGGAGATCCCTTGTGCCAACTTACAATCGCTCCCTCTTCTCACCTCAAGCCCCTGGAAGCCACTCATCCACCCACTGTCTCTATATCTGCTTATTCTGGACATTCCCTCCAAATGGAATCATGAAATATGTGGTCTTTTGCATTTGGCTTCTTTTGCTTAGAATAATGCTTTTGAAGTTCTTTCATACTAAATAATTCGGTACTACATTTCTTTTATGGGCAGTAGAAAACCTCTAGGCCAGTGCTGTCCAATGGAAGTATAATGCAAACCATAATTTCTAGTAGCCTCATTACGAAAAGTAAAAAGAAACAGGTGAGATTGATTTTTAATAATATATTGTATTTAACCTAACATATCAAAATATCATTTCAATATGTACCAACATAAAAACTTATATAAGGTATTTTGTATTATTTGGGGTGGGTACTAACTCTTTGAAATCTGGTGTTTATTTTACACATCTCAATTTAGACTAGCCATGCTTCATGTGTTCAGTAGGCACATGTGGCTAGTGGCCTCATATTGAATAGCACAGCTCTTGATTCTAGAATCCCATCCAGCAGTCACAGGAAGGGACTTTTTAAAAGAAAGAACTGATCAAATTCACAACTGTCAACAACTAAATCAAAAAACAAAAGCAAAAACCTAAAAAACTAAGCAAACAACCAGAATAGGAACAGAATCATAGATATGGAGATCATCTGGAGGGTTGCCAGCTGGGAAAGGGAAGAGAGGAAATGGGGGAAATGGTGCAGGGATTAAGAAGTATAACTAGTAGATACAAAATAGACAGGGGATATTAAGAATAATATAGGAAAGGGAGAAGCCAAAGAACTTACATGCATGATCCATGAACATGAACCAAGGGGAAAATTGCTGGAGAGAAGGGGGTACCAGGTGAAGGGGGATAAAGGGGAAAACTTGGGATAACTGTAACAGCACAATCAATAAAATATACTTTTAAAAATAAAGAGAAATTACAAATTAAAAAAAAAAACCAAAATCGAGCATTTATATTTTTCTCTACAGAAAATAACACTGAATGAGGCTAAGGAAAGAAATGAGGGAAGAAGAGAGTAATAGAGACCTGAAAATAGAGCTTAGAACAAAACAACACACAACTCCTTAATTCCTGACAGCCACAAGCAGTTACAAGAGTGACTGAAGTTGGTTGAATTGGAACCAAAGACCAAAGCAGAAAAGCAGAACAGTGAGGTAACACAAATACGTTCTGCTTTATTTGTGTGTCTGGGGTCTGGAACCAAAGTCCCACCAGACACCCATCTGAGGTAAACTTTCATGTAGACCCAAGACTCTTGTAGGAGCCAATGGCAGCCCATGAAAGTGGGGAGCCATTGGGGAGTCATTGGTCAGTCAGTGCAGACTGACCATCAAGCATCACTCTCCTCAGGGCTGCAGTCAACTGTGCAGCTTTACTCACGAACTGATGTAGGGATGTAGGAGGAGCTTCCTGCTCCTCATGGTTGCAAAGTGCCCACGCATATGCACAGTGCCCTCCCCATATGCACCGTGCACCAGCCACACTGCCCTTCTCTTAGGTCTGACCCACCGCATTCCTTCCCACCTTTGCCTGTGCAGGTCCCTGTACCCCGGCACTCTTTCACCAGTTTTTATGTGACTGACACCTTCTCTCCTTTCAGTCTCAGTTTAAACAACATCTCCCCTTTGAGTCCTCTCTGATCACCCAGCCTAAAGCAGGTCACCCCATGGCTACCCATTCCCATACACACCCAATCATCTTCTTTCTTGGCCCAAATTTTTCATTTATGGCACTTATCACTTGTAATTCTTATTTTTTTTAAGATTTTATTTATTATTTTTGGAGAGGGGAAGGGAGGGAGGCAGGGAGGAAGAGAAACATCAGTGTATGCTTGCCTTTCACCTGCCTCTAGCTAAGGACCTGGCTTGCAACATGGTTATGTGTCCTGGCTGGGAATTAAACCAGCGACCTTTGGGTTTGCAGGCTGGTACCTTTCCACTGAGCCACCAGCCAGGTGGAAAGCCAGGGCTTTATAATTCTTTACTTAACAGTTTGCTTACTGTTGGAGATCTCTTTTCTCCATAAGGGTAGAACCTGTCTGTCTTGTATACATTGTACCCCAGTCTTGGCCAAGTACAGTGTCCATGCTTTTGGATAGATGGATGGACAGATGGACAGACCTTCAGGGCAGGGAGGGAAGAGGCAAGGAGATCAAAGGGTTTAGGTCTAGTGGTGGAATGTCAGCACACATTCAAGGCAAACCCTCCTCTGCCAAGGGCTCTACTACAATCTCCTTCAGCTTTAGGCCACATTCCAGCTCTTAAGAACCCCATCACCAACATCTTTTAAAGTCTGTTGTCTCAACTTCTAACAAGTATGAGAAATCAAAAATGCTCTGCCCTTTAATTCTGAGACCTTTTGAGATTAAAAAGAAATATTTTTGAACCCTGGCTGGTAGTACAGTGGAAAGGCACTGGACTGTGAACCCAAAGACTGCTGGTTCGATTCCTAGCCAGGGCACATAAACAGGTTGCAAGCCAGGTCTCCAGCCAGGTCTGCAGCTGGAGGCGGGTGAAAGGCAACCATACATGGATGTCTCTCTCTCTCTCTCTCTGTCTCTAAAAATAATAAATAAAGTTTTTTAAAAAATATTTTCTAGTCAGTGGCTCAGTCATTTTCTAGAAGGTCAGACTGTCTGGTCCTGGTTGGCACTGAGTTCTGTAATGTGCTACTGAATCTCTGCCCAAAAAGGTTATGTCCCACCCATTTTATAGATGATACATCATTTATTCTTGAAGGGCTTGAGGAAACTGAAAAACCACCTGTATCTTGGGTGTAAGCCCTGGAGCTTACAGACTAACCAGGGCAATAAGAAAGGTCAAAGAGCTAAGACTCAGAGATAATAAACTAAGAATTCTATGACCAATAGAACGACATAGCAACAGCCAAAAGCATATGAGGTAGGTGCTCCTGTTCCCAAGATAAGGCAGTGATATTATTTAAAACAGGGAACACCAATTTGTAAGCACATAGAGGCTTGTTTACATATGTACTGGGATCAATTGTGTTCAGAAATTCACTTCTAGATGAAGGTGACCCAAAAGATATGTTTTCTCTAATTTATGTTTGTTTTAAGCCATGCAGGCCAAAGAATACTTGAGAGAAATTGAGGCATCTGACATAATATGTTATTTCATTGAAAACAAAACCCAAAAAACTTACAACTTTTTAGTCAAAGTATTCCACTTGGCCCCACACTTCTCACCAGTTTTCAAAATTTCCAGGCTGTTTCTCCCCATACAAAACAGACTCAGATGAAATAAAAAGATCACTGGTGCCAGTGTACCCTACCCTAGCCCCACTCTTAGAAGAGCTTTCCATGGAATGTCAGTCAATGTGCTCAGGTAATGATGAATTACCTGTTGACACTCAAAACAATGAATTAGTTAAAATACTGGGCTCTTTTTGGCCTGCTTATTCCATGCTTCCCCTGGCCTAACGGACAAGAACTTAGTCAATATAAGCTGGTGCAAATTCTCCTGGATGATAATTCTCCCCTTTCATCGAACACCCTAAGAATCCATATATACCTTTATCATGCAAGTGAACAACAATAAAAACAAAGATTTGGTCATAAGCGTCACTTTCGGTTTTTTGTTTTTTTTTTCAGTAATTCTGTAATTGGTTACCTTTAGTTAATAATATTGGACCAATATTGATTAACCGTGACAAATACACCATACTAACCTTAATAACAGGGGAATTGAACATGGAATACACAGGAGCTCTGTACTACCTTTGCAACTTTTCTATACATCTAAAAGTAGTTTAAAACAAAAAATTTATTAAAACTTCCCCGTCCCAGTTATCAAAAGAAACACAGTGGGCTTTTCCACTGCTGACTTATTAGAAAGCAGGGCTATGGCAAGCCTTCCAGGTGGTTCTTCCCTCTCTCTGCTGCCCTCTGCTCCTAAAGCTACATTTTCCTGCAGTTTCTTGTTGCTATTCAGCTCAAGACTCAGGAGAAGGACTGGGGAATCCCATCTCAGAGCAAGGGGTAGTGGAGGGCTAAATAAACTCAGAAGACCAAATGGAGTTATGCCAATCAAAACTGTTATCATTTCCCTAAGGCCATTCAAGTCAGGGCAGTAATAAAAGGTTGCATCTGAGAACACTCATGGGGAAGCTGGAAAGAAGTACTTTCCCATCTTATTTTTTCAGAGAACATCTTGTTTTCTAAATCCATGGCACCTGACTTCAAAAATATAAGTAGCCACCAACACGTCACATAGCATGAGAAACATGACATGAGAAACAGTCCACAGCCCTCAGTCCTGTGACCACAAACACCAGGCTTGACCTTTAAGGCCAGTCGGGGCAGGTTCCCCATCACACACTCACAACCTCCTCTCTAGGACTTTGTCTCTTCTCTTTGGCTCCATTGCTGCTGTTGTGTTTCCCCCTTTGTTACCCACCCTCCTCAATGGCCCTAGTCACTTGGCCCAACACTAAAATGTCAGCTTGGGCAGAACATAGAGGGGTGGGAGGAAATGAAGAAAAGGCTGTTGCAACTCACTCTTCCTTACCCTTTCTCCCCTGTCAACAAGTTTAGACAAACATATACTCCCTGTATAACCATCACCCAAATCAGGATACAGAACATTTCCATCGTCACCAAAGTTCCCCAGCTCTCACCAGCTGGAACACACAAAACTGATCTGTGGTGAAAGAAATTAGAGCAGTAGTTGCTGGGTGTGGGGGATGAGGGGAACAACTGCAAAAAGGCAGAAGGGAACTTTTGGGGTGGTGGGGATGTTCCACATTTTGATTTGAGTGGTTATACCTGGGAGTATATGTTCATCAAAACTGATTTCTCCAGATAAAATGGGTGCATCTTACTGTATTTTACAAGTTACATGCCAATAAAGTTGATTGAAAGTTTTCCGCTCCTATTAGTTTTAAAGCCCTGGTTATTCTCCCAAGCCCTAGTTATTGATCTTCCTTGAAGCCTTTCTAGCTCTCCTGGGCCCATGGTGATCTCTTCCTCTCCTGGCTCACAGCCCTCAAAGTCTGTACTGTTCATTTGGGAATTCATCTAGTTTTTCTGTGTGACAATGTTATTGTTATTTAGTTTTTTATGAATTCATGAGTTGTCCCCCAGCTAGATTACAAGTGCCTTAGGGCTGGGAAGTGGTTTAATTTCTCACCATTTCTTCTAAAGCATGGGGCTCACAAATGCCAACCATCCGCAGACCCAGAGGCCCACTGCACAGTGTGTGGAGTGGACAGGTTAGGGAGGCCTTGCATGGCCAGAGCGCAAACACTGGGATATGCGCCCACAGCGGGAAGAGAGGGAGCCAATGAAGGGCCAGGACATGCTATGGATGGCAAACACCCGACAGCCAATGAACACAGCCTGGTGCCCCAGCACAGCTCTCATCCTGCCCCCAAGTCCCAGGCGACCACTAGGGCTACTTCAAGCTGTCATCTTGGAATCTACTTGCATCATCACCTTGGACATTTTCTTCATCTCTCTCATGTTGCCTCCCTATTTCCTGCACCTATGTTTCCTTTCCTTTTGGTGGAGCACATCCTTCAGCCAACAGCCCTCTCCAAACAGAATATGACACATCTGCCCGTGGGGCTCACGGTGCTCCAAGCAGAGCCCCGCAGCTTCAGAAGCTCCCGGTCAGCCTCACACCAGGTTCCAGGGCCACCAGGACTTGCTGTAAACCATCCTTGACCTCGGATCCTAGTTCATGTTATGGTGACCTTTCTATTCAACACTCATTCAGTGACTATTGAATGACAACATGACCAAAGACAATAAGCAAGCGAACAAATAATAAGAAGGATTATTTTACATGATGATGAGTCACATAAAGAAAATCAAACAGAATTTTGGGACAGAAGTGGTGAGTCCTTGAGGTTGGGTAGCAAGGAAAGTCTCACTGAAGACATAATATCTGTGCTGATAATTAAAGGACAAGGAAGCTATCCACACAAAGATGTGGAGTAAGGGCATTCTAGGCAGGGGGGAAAGCATATGCAAAGGCCCTGGGGCAGGAGTAAGCTCAATGAGTTTTGAAGGGCAAAGGAGCTAAGTGTGGCTGGAGCACAGTAAGGGAGCAGAGAATAGTAGATGAGGTCAGGGAAGCAGGAAGATCAAATGACATAAGGGCTCATATGCCATGGAGACCTTTGGTTAATTTTAAACCTAAGTCCTCAGACCCCTCAAGGACCAAACCCTGCTTTACACATATGGATTTTTCTTTTCTGAACCTAGAATCCTGATTACTCCAACAGTATTCCTGAAAAGCATTAATGCACATCCTGTGTCTCTGAAATCCCACCCCTTCCCTACTGGGGACCTCTTTATCACTTTGCCTTAGACCTTCCCCTACAACTTAAACAAAAACTTGTGTTTACCCTCTATTTTCTGCAGCCAGGCTGGAGCCCTCTCAGTGTCAGTACCAGGACTATTGACCAGAGACTGTAGCAGCCTCTACAGTACCAGGCCTCATCTGCCAAGTGCCCAGAGTCTCAAACGAAAAACACCTAAGGGGCCATGGCAGAGCCCAGTGGGGAAGACAGCCCCTCCTCGCAGGCCTCTGCCACCTGACTCACCTTCGCCCAGCGTCTGCTTGAGTAAGTCATGCTTGGCCTGCAGCTTAGTGATGAGGTTACTGCCGTTCACATATTCTTTAAATTTCTGTAAGACACAAGGCACAAGGACATTAGAGGTTGCAGGGCCAAGTCCCACAGTCTCTGCTCTGGAACAGGCCTCTGGGGTGGAGCAGTCAAAGGGAGATGGTGCCAAAGGGTTGCAGGGCCTTCTGCAGCTGCTCCTTCATGCTTCTCCCAGCTCTGTGAGCCGGCTGCCTAGTCCTATGGGGGCTCCAGACATTTCAGGTCTGTTCTGGGAACACAAACAAAGCCCAGGGGGAATGGGAGCCATGAAAGGCACTTTTGTCAGATGAGGACTGTGGGAGCTCTGAGCAGAGAGCTTCTTCAGTCATCAAAGCTCCACTGTGCTTCTGCGCCAAGAGCAATGAAGACACATCCCTCCCTGGGGGCACACAGCTGAGGCAAGAGCGCTTTACTGGACCTGTCAGAGAGGAGCTTCCAAACTAGTCTTTCTTTCATCTGGCCTGGATCTGATGGAGGAAGGGTTTTGCAGGCTGCAAGAGACAATCATATTAAAATAACCCCAACCGCACCAGGGGATATGTTTTCTTCTCTTTACAGATGAGACAGGTGTGGCTGGCACATGGAAGTGATCTGCTCAGGGCTGCGAGGCTGCCTGGAGCTCAGGGCCCTGAGAATAATGCAATCTGTGCAGTGGGGAGGCCCAGGGCCACCCAGATAGGAACATATCTACCTGTCCCAAGTTCAGCAGGACTTAAGCCACACCTTCACACAGATACCACTTTCCTCAGCAACCCTGATGCTCTGTTGTGCATGCCTCTGCACAACAACGTAGGTGCAGTCCACGCCCAGTTCAGAGACTACTACATGCCTGGCATGTAATAGGTGCTGAGAGGGATACCGAAATCCCTGACTTGGTAGAGCTGGTGCAGCAGAGTAAGGAGCGAGGCAATAAGCTGACCAAACATTAAGTAAAATATACTATTGGTCAGGTGGTGGTGAATGATCAGAATGAGAATGAGGCAGAGATGGAGGATTGGGAGTCAGGGCAGAGCTCGCTGCAAACCTGACACGGCCTGAAGGAAGAGAGGAGGGGCTCCTATAGGTACATCAGTGAAGGAATGTTCTAAGTAGCTGCAATGGCCATTGTAAAACCCTAAGAATTAAAGTACATGAATGAATGTGATTGCCCCAAATCTGCCAACTAGTTTCTCACAAAGAAATCTATTTTATTGCCCCAGCCAGAAGGCTCAGAAAGGGGTACAGAGGACCAGAGAAATGATTCACGGAGGCCGAGGATGCCCTTTACCCCTGTAAAGGGGCATCTGGAGCACACCATCTTCTGTGAACACAGTTGTAGGGGCAAGGCCCACGGGGTGGGGGCTGGCACGCGCGTGGGTAAGATTAGGGTCATCTCACCCTGCTCCCACCTCAGTGGGTTTCTGCAGTGGCTGGGCTGGTGGGAGTTGTGGTATCCCCTCACTTTGGCCATAGCCTTTTTTAGCTCCTCCGACCTTGACCTTTGGTCTTGAAGAGTCATGACCCCTTGTATCTATAGGCCACTCCACAGTTTTCAAATACATCCACTTGGTCACCACCACAACCTTGGATGGCAAATGGGAGGAGCAGCATTGTTCCCTTCCTGCCCACGAGGAGACAGGAGCTCTAAGTCATTGCCACTCAGTGTACGTGACCTTGGGCAGATCACTGAACATTTCTGGGCCTTCATGGCACCTTTTGTGTAAAAGGAGAGTTGACTTACAGTCTTCTGCAAGTGCAATGCAAGGACCATGGCCTCCCACTTAGCTGGGGAGCAGGTCAAAATGCAGTTGCCTGCTTTGGTATATGAGAGTCTAACCCTTCATGTTCTACCCAAGGAGAACACTACAGAGGCTCAGAAGTGTTCACCATTCCAGGGCCCCACCTTGAGGAAGATAGTAGTTTGGGAACTTATGTTTTGAATGAGTTTCTCATGTGATTCAAATGCACACTTCAGTTTAATAACTACTCACCCAGAGGCCTCTCTGAATGCCTCCATTAGTAATGACCCTGGTTTTTATCATGCATTTGAGAATTCACCATAAATGCACTATTGAGGTATAAGTAGAGATTTTCTCTACCATGCTCCACTGACCCTGGTAGTTGAATGTCTAATCTCAAACACATAATAAGCCTTGATGAATTTTTCACTTACGACCCCCATCTCTGGGGCCTGTGGAACCTGCCCACTTCTTCCGAGCTTCACCCTGGCTTCATGTGTGGCCCATGAAGGAAAGAATGTTATCAGATTGTACTCATAGAATATTACATTCTTATAACTACCCAAAATAATGTTACAAAATCAAGTCATAAAGTGTACTAGCCAACCAGGTTGATAAGTTGAACACTGACACAAACATATAACATCGATGACCCTTAATCATAGATGTTGGTGAACTCTGTTTTTCAGTTTCAACCAGGCTGGACTCCCTTCTCTGTTCTGCCAGCAGATTTCTTTGCTTCTGTTACCAGAGAGAATTAATACTCATATACACTCCTCATTTTTCTTTGTAACCCACAAATTCTCCTTGGAAACAGAGGAGGCCCCCAGTGGAAGTGGTGAACACCAGAGATAAACATTGGCTGATTCACTAAGAGTAGCTATGTTTTCTTTCTTAAAGACAACAAAGTCAAACCGTACAGATAAGGAAACGCAGTACACACATGTCAACTACTGGTCTTTAACAAGGGATTTAACAAGGACTGTCACAAGATAAATGTTAGAATTGGGTGAGTTTCTGACTGGTTAAATGACCACAACTTAAAAGTGCTGATTAGTGGATCGATATTAGCTTAATGGAATATTTTTGAACAATTCGGTCTTTGGCCTTATCCCTGATATACCAGTTTTCTTTTTTTATTGACAAACATTAAGCTGAAAGCCATGTTCACTGCGTCTGCAGGTGATACAAGGTCTGATGAGACACCATAGACAGGGGTGAGCAAAAGCAGTTTTAGAGTAGTGAGTACATAAAATACAATGTTTATTCTTGTATTATTTATTATTTATTGTATTATTTTCCAAAAGAACAATGTAAACCTACTTTTGTCCCACCCCCTGTATGTTGAACTGGATCAGGATCTTGGAAGTCTGGAGCCATGAACTGAATCCATCAACAGGAAATCTCGCTGGTAGTAAACATCACCTATACACCCTTTAGAAGGAGGGCAACCTGGTTTAATGTCAGTGTGTAGGGAACAGACTTAACTGGTATAAATCTAGCTTTATTTTTAAAAAGAAATATAATGTTGGGACATATGAAAAGGAGCATAGCACCTACTGTGGAAGGAGGTGAAAGTTTAGCTCAATTCTCTGCTGGTCAGATGACACTGCTGGGAGTTTCACTTTGTAAGAGGCATTAACTAATGGAACATGTTCTGAAGAGAGTCACTAGGATACTGAGGCCACTCAAGTGAAAATCTTATGAGGCAGGATTGAAAGAACCAGACATGGTTTGCCTGGAGAAATGAAGCCAAGGACTGTCCAGTACAATTAGCCTCTCTTCAGATCATCCCAGAGAACAGAATAAAGATCAATGACTAGAAATCCTAGTGAGGCAGACTTTTGAAGAGAACAGAGATAAGGGAAAACATTATAATATCTATAGTCAGCCACAAGCCAAACAAAAGGGTTGTTTGGGGAAAAAGAGAGCTTTTCATCTTGGGGCAGTTCAAGCAGAGTCTGGATGACTTTTTGACACAGATACAGTTGAAAGGGATCAGGCATCAGATGAAGGATTTGGGTGTCCCTTACAAACCCAAACTGTGTTCACCAAACACATGGTGAGCTAAAGCCCTGCTGATTCTTATCCTTTTTCCTCCTTGTCCCTGGCTGAGTGAACTGGGGATTTTATATAAAGGACTGGCAACTCACCAATAATTTGCATGGAGCATCCATGGCATTGTTTCCAAAGCCTGCACCCCAATTTAAGACACTAAAACATGACAACCACCCACTAAACTTTAGGGTTGAACCTGGGACTTATACCTGGCTCCATTACCATTCTCCTCTTGCCCTACTGAACACACTCTCTAGTTTCTTCCTAGAATAAGAAAGATGTGATAACTATCAATTCAAAATCAATGCCAACACTATCACTAGTAATTCAATTTCTGCACTGTACAAAGATAAGCCAGATCACTTAAATTGAGAAGCATGTTGGAAGAATTATAGGTCTCCTGGCCCATGTAGTTTCGCTGGTCCCCACTAGCTTGAGCTGCTCCCCAAAAGTTAGGGCCAGCAGGTCAGCAAATAGCAGGTTCTGGGGTCACTTACTGTAAAGTAAAACATTTCTGTTTCCTGCTGGTTGGCTCTCCTTTTGGCAATGTTGATCTTGCTCATGTAGGTCTCAGAGGCAGCCGACTTGACAGACTCTGTAGACCGACTATGTTGAAAGGCGTCAGAGACATCAAAGTCCTCCACAGTCAGCATGTCCTGTAAGGTCTGCATGGTGGCATCCAGGGTTTTTCTCACCTGGTAAAACAAGTCCACAAAAATTCTTTAGCCCCCAAATGCCTTTGACACCTCCAAGTCCTTTTCCCAACCATTATTCTGTTTCTTCCACACAAAGCCTGTATGAGGCAGGCAGGGCAAGATACTCATTTCCTATGATACTGATGTGCAAACTAAGGCCAGTTGGCAGACAGGGGTGAGAACCCAGGCTGCCCAATCTAAAGTTGTTTCACTGAATTGCTTCATCCAGAGAGAACCCTAGACAATACTGTGATAAACAAGAAACTCGGGTTTCTAGGTTTGTTTCTCTTTACCTGGTTTTATACAGCCCCGAACTAGCTCTTTCAATGGGAGGCAGGTCCCTTGAAGAGGGACAACACTAGAAATACTGTTGGTTCGCTTTAGGGAGGGGACAAAGTCTGGATAAGTTGAGCAACCATCCTTAATGAATGAGCTCTCCCGTCATCTGCCACTTGTGTCCTATCAAACGCCTGACAGAAAAGAGAACCTCCAGGAAGACAGATGCTGAGGTACCACTGCTAAGTCACTTCTGCAGGATTCCAACTTCTCCCTTGGTATTGAATGGGACCCCCAGAAGGCTATACATGCAAGGCACATGAGCCCCCACATCACAATATCCTTTCAGTAACTTGAACCTAAGTGGCAAACCCTATGCTCTGGTGGAGCATCATTCTAAAAAGGGTTCCAGGAAAAACTGCACCCACATTCATCATTAAATTACTATTGCTCAAAGTCTCTTCCTTTTCATTCAGGTCTCAACTTAAATGTCACCTCCTAGTGTCCCTGATTACAATTATTTAACTTAGTGCCTATCTCTGTCTAATACTTTGCATATTCATTCATTTATTGGTTTGTTTGCTTTTGTGTTTTGATTATCATCTACCTTTTCTCACTAGAATATAAACTCCATGAGGGGAGCTACTATGTTGCTTTGCTCACTCACTTCACTCTGCATTTAGCACAACGTTTAGCACATAGTACGTGTTTAAGAAACACTTGAACAAGTATTTGTTAAATAAATACTTGTTGATGAATAAAGAAACAAATCAGTTCTTTCTAACACAGCCCAATAGAAGCTCAGGTTCAAAATCAACAATTTCCATGACCAAGAGCAGCCTATACAGAGGGAGAGGGACACTTGCTTCATTCTTTCTGTGGCCCTAATTTCCCATTTAAATTCCATTAACATTATTATCCATATTTTTTCCCATGTAACCAATTTGAAATGTTTCAGGGAAAGATGTAGGGCATGAATAAAGAAAGGTTTGTTCATATTCTCTCTCTTCTCAGGTTTAGCAACAAATACATAATTTGTCTCCGTATAACCTCCCCCTAGGAAGTGCTATGATTTGTCATCATCCTGAGAGATGATCTGCCTCACGTTCGCCTGAGCTCTGTTCTTTGTGGAGACACTGAGTGAGCTAGCCTCTCCGCCCAGGACAGCCCTCTTGAGATGTGAAGACAGGACCACGGTTCCCCACCTCTCGTGGTGAACGCACTTCTCCACTAGGTAGAATGATAAGCCTGCCCAGGATCCTGGGTAACACTCCCCACATCCTGGTCTCCTCCAATTGGTTGACATCCTCCCTGCATGGAGGCATCAGCCTGGAATAGAAAGTGTCCCACCTGGCCCCATCAGTCCACATCAGAATGGAACCACCACACACTGGGATTTCCATTTGTGCCTTCCCAGTGGCAATCCTGTGTCACTAACTGCATGGAAGGTATGCTGGCTGTGGTAAACTGTGGTAAGACAGAAGTTCCTTGGAACTCAGAATCTATGACATGTTTAGTGTACCCAGGGTTATTGACTAATTGTATACATTAAAATATTTATTATTTCTGATGATAAAAATAACTAACACATCACAAAAAGAGAAAAGCACAAAGAAGAAAACAGAAATCACAACCCCGACATAACCATTATTAACATTTTGAAATATTTCCTTCCAGTCTTTTTTCTATGCCTATGAATACACACAGATACATATATGCACATACTCTCATTTACCATAGTTATGATAATACTGATCATACAGTTTTACTTTCTCTTTGCATTTCTTTAACTTAATGTCTTGTGAGCATTCTCCCTTACCATTAAATATTCCTGATGTGCATGGTTTTAATGGTTATGTTATAGCCTAGCTTATGAATGAACCCTCCTTTCTTAAATGTTCTTTGGCAAGTGTGGACTTCCCAGAACAAGCTGTAAGGAAATTCCCTGTAGGGTAGAGGGGCTCACTCACCTCCTCATTCTCTATCTTGAGGGTGGCCAGCCTGGACTGCAGCTGGTGGTACCGCATGAGTAATTCTGTCTGGACAGGCTGCTGAGCACTGACTTGGCACACCTGCAGAAATAAGAGCCCCCACCTACAGTTGGCCAGTGCCCTCATCACCTGTGTGGAGTTAGGGCCAGAGTTATCACAAATATCTCTATCAGAAGCTGAGAAATTCAGTCTTGGCTGGTGGCACAGTGGATAAGGCACCAGCTTGCAAACCTAAAGGTCGCTGGTTTGATTCCTAGCCAGGGCACATAACCAGGTTGCAAACCAGGTCTCCAGTCAGGCCTTAGCTGGAAGCAGGTGAAAGGCAACCATACATTGATGTCTCTCTCCCTCTCTGCCTGTCTCCCTTCCCCTTTCTCTAAAAATAATAAATTAAAAAAATTTTTTTTAAAGCTGAGAAATTCTTGGAGACCTTAAATGACCGGCCAAAGGTAACATAGCTTATACCTGGTAACACTAGACAGGAACAAGGGGCTACTCTTTCAAGTTGCAACGTTGGCCTCTCAATCATGGTCCTCTACATTGATCATCCTTGAGGGTTTACTAAGTGCTCTGCCATAATCTCATTAAGTGAGAATAGTTGGTTAATTTCCAGGCAGGAAGTTGTAGTAAGAAAGCAACTAAGAGAAGCCAAGGAAAGAGCAATAAATGGGTAACAACCAGTCGGTGCTCCTATTCCCTAGTAGGAAATCAATCTCCCCTCACAGAACTTCCTTCCCAGCAGCTTGATTGGGTGAGAGATGGAAAAGGGGAAGAGTGGAGAGAAATACTGTTCCCCCTACATCTATTCCACCAAGGCTCTGTCACCACCTATGGGCTGGGCTGCCTGAGGTGACTCAGCTGAGATCATAAGGGACAGCGGGGCTCTGTTATCTACTAGTTATTTACTACTAACTAAGCTACCTAAACTTCGCAGTCACAAGTGGTAGCTATGAAGTCAATCGGGTCCAGATGATGGGCCAAAACTAGACATGAAGATAAAGGAATGGGGCAGGTGCTGCAGGAAGCCCTGTACAGGCAAATGAAGGAAGAAGGTAAACCATCTGGAGGGTCCAGCAACTGTCATTCGCTAAGGAGCTTCCTTGTCCCTTCTTGAGCTCCCACTAGGTCCAGAGGTTGGGGGGGGGGGTCTTGGTCTGGCTCCCCTGAACTCCTGTGTGCATGGTTGGGATATATCTGGGTGCAGGGACAGGGGCCACTGGGAGAAAGTTCCGCACACATGTCCCTGCAGTAGAGATGACAGAGATGGGGAGGCAGATAGTCTGGTGGCTGTCCTCCATCAGCTCCAAGCCTAGGGACTGAGCCCTAAACAGAGGGAGGAATGGTACAGAAAAGCTCAAGGAACTATTTGCGTAAGGAATTTCGTGAAACTTGGGTAACTAGTGTGCTGCTTTGGGGCCAGAGATAAGTGCCTTATCCCATCTTCCCCTCAGAAGGTAGCGAGGATCTGAGCAGCACACAGTGAGGGAAGCACAGCTGGTGTACACGACCTGTGCTGGAGGACAGGCAGTGACCGGGCAAGGCACTGCCAGGGTGGCTGTGGTGAGGCCTGGCCTCCTGTGATCCAAGGGGAGAATTACACAGCTGTGGGACTCTTTTGGGGTCTTCTGGACATAGTTGGAGAGGGGTTTTAAAGGGCACCAGAATGCTGCAATTCTGCAGGTGGGAAAGTTGAGCCAGCAAGGATAATGTATTGGTTGTAAACTCCCTGGCTGCGGAAGCCCTGGCACCAAGAACTTGACCTCAAGCCTTTGAGGCAAAGATTTTGCATGTCCCCTCCCACCGATGCTCTGGGAGCATGTGGCAGAGCAGAAAGAAGCAGCCTCAAGCATGCGCTGCTGGGAGAAACGTACCTCATCCCCCATGTGGGGCTGAAACTCAAACTTGAGTGGAGGACAGAAGACCTGGTTGTACATATCCATGACGGTGTGCTTGTCACTTCGGGAATCCAGGTTGTCCACCGCATTCTCAATAACATCCAGCCCCTCGTGGCGAGAGGTCTCCAGGTTGTACTCAGCGGAGAGGTAGGTCCGGAAGGTGCGGGCCAGGCTGGCATGAAAGCCCAAATCACAGCACTTGGAAACAGGCACACAACAGAAGGGTACAGGTGAGGGCTGTGGCATGAAGGTGGGGACCACCAACATTTCCTATCCCATCATGCTGACTTACAATTACCTCTCATTCCATAGTGAAAATCTTTCATCCTGGGGGCCCTAGTGCAGTTGGGAATCCTACCACACAAATCATGCCAAAGGCTTCAGGGAGACTTGGGGATTGCAATTTGGGGAACAGCAGGACTTCTCTCAGCTTCCCAAGTTCACCGCGTTCTTTCTCATGTCTCGGCCTTCACATGTGCAGTTCCTCTCTGCCTGATTCCTCTTGCCTCCTGCCTAAAAATCTTTCTTTCAGGTTGTAAGAAAGAGGAGGGGGCCTGGCCTAGACAGGAAGGCAAAAGCAGGGCTCAGCAGATCCCTCTCCTGGGGATGGTGAAAATGGGTCCCTCCTGCGGCTTTCCTAATGGGATACACCAAGGCCAGAGGAAAAGGCTCCATTTACCACTATGGAATCCTTACTGAGCACCCACTGGACAAAATTCCCATCTGCAGGGAAGGGGAAGACAAGAGAAGCAGTCCTAGTTCCAACACAGATGATAGGCTCTCCCCAGTGACACTGCTCACAATGTTCATTTTCCAGCCTATTTTATGCAGCTGGTACCTGGGAGTTAGGGTTCCATTCTCCTTTTGCTTAAACTGCCTGATTTCTCCAATGGTAACATCCGCAAGTAAAGCTGATCTGTGTACAGTGGACCCTTGAACAACTCAGGTTTAAGCTGTGCCGGTCCACTTACACATGGAGTTTTTTTTAATAAACATGCAGCGGGCTCTCCATATCCTAGCCTTCACACCCTCAGATTACACGAACCGTGGATTGAAGGCAGTGTTTTTGGTCCCTGGTTGGGAACCTGTGTAGGCAGAAGGCCAACTATATGCCTTGTCTTGCACCATTTTCTATCAGGGAACTGAGCATCTGCAGTTAGCGAGGGGTGGCTATAGTTAAGGTTTGGAGTAATTAAAAGTTAACCGTGACTGTTCTACTGAAGGGGGAGATTGGCACTCTTAACACCCACAGTAGTCAAGGATCAGCTATAGTTCTGTTTTGCTCACTATTTTCTTCTTTCACATATGTGTATGCCTGGCAGACTAGACCAGGGGGCACTGAACATGTCTGCACTACTCTGGAGGGGCCCTAGGGCATGAATTGTGGATAATCGCTCCCATACGCCCAAACCCAGCCAAGGGTCTGGTGCAGATGAGGGTACTTGGGAACTGCACTCCAAATATATGACTGCCTGACCTAGTTGTGCAGGGTCCGCCCCAGGCCCACTCCCACCCATGGAAGTAGAAACACATCTCCCGGGCCCCACGCGCTCAGGGCCCTTTCAGCCCCAGGCTCCAGGTGCTCACGTCAATTAGGTCAGAGACATCATGGATGTAGTATTTGCTTATAGCTGCATTGGTGGCAGCCAGATTCAGCAAGTAGTCATTTCGGGCCTTCGTGCACTTCAGCTTGTTCTCAGAATACTTTGCCTGCCTCTGGAAGAAAGAAAGAGAGATGTGAGAGCTGAGCCATTGGTGGCAGTGATTTGGGATTTTCCTTATGGTAATTCAATCCACCGCACCCCTCTAGAATAGCTTTCTCCATTTGCTGGGTGAGCTAAAAATGATTTGAGCCCTGTACTCAAAAAGCTCACCTAGCCCTGGCCAGTGGCTCAGTTGGTTGGAGCATCATCCTGTACCACCAAAGGTTGCAGGTTTGACCCCCAGTTAGAACACATGGGTTGGTGAGCTGCATTCTCATTTCTTACAGACTAATGAATCCCATTACTGGGTAAAAAGGCAGCTGTCCTTAAAGAAACAGGGTTTCTTCCTTCACCTAGACACTCTTAAACCTTCCTTATTCCAGATTGAGGGCTCCTAGATCTTTAGTAGAGGTGTCCCCAGCGATCTCCTTGGACCTTTCTCCAGGGTCCACTTATTCTGGGAAATTCCTGAAACAGATTTCTGGCCCTTACATCCTGCCCCAGCCATGCACCCAACCCCCAGAGAGTTCTGATACTCCTGCCCAATTTTCAGGGGCTACTCTAACTCTGAGGCCATTTTCAGTCCTTCATGGAGTCATGAAGTTGTATACCTGGGTAGGATATTAAAGGTATTTTACTTTAATTCATCCATTTTATAGATGAAGAAATGAGAACTAAAGGGAAGAAGTAGTTTGTCCAAGAGCCAAATGGCTAATTATCATACAACTCTGAACAAAAATTAGGCTCTAGATTCCCAAATAGTACTCTCTCTACCCCTCTATATACCCCTAGGTTATAGTTCTATAATTCCATGAATTCTTTAAGTATGTCCACAGAGTTATACAACCATTGCCACTATCTAAATTTAGAATATTTTCATCGCCCCCAAAGAAACCCTGCATTTATTAGTGGTCACTCCCTATTCCCCTCTGCCCCAGTGCTTGGCAACCACTCATCTACTTTCTGTTTCTACGAATTTGTCTATTCTGAACATTTCATATAAATAGAATCCTACTATATATGGCCTTTTGTGACTGGCTCCCTTCACTTAGTATACTGTTTCCAAAATTCATCTATGTTGTAGCATGAAACCTTTTAATGACTAATATTCTATTGCATGGATAGGCCACATTTTATTCAGATTTTCATCAGTTGACAGATATTTGGGTTGTTTCCACTTTGGGACTATTATGAATAATCCTTCTAAGTTTTTATATAGACGTGCAAGCTCTGCCCAGAAAAAGTCCAGCCTAGTATTGTTCCCTCTTGTTGGGGCACACTCAGTCCCAACCAGCCCCCAGTCACCTAACTGACCCCTGGGGCAAATTCCCACCACCGCTAGTGCCTGGTGACCCCTGCTCATTGGTGAATGTGCCAAGATGAGTGAGTCTTGTCACAGTTCAGCTTTCTTGTCAGCTGAGCACCTCTCCCTGCCTCTGACCCTGGGTGCAGAGCTGGAGGCCAAAGCTGTCAGAGGGCATGGCCCTCCCCTTCCTGTCCCAAGGCCCTCACTCGCCTTCTCCTTCATCTTCTCAATCTTCTTCACAGAGCTACGGCGCTGGGGCCGGTCCTCGTGCCGGAGCAGGTTCATGCTGAGCTCTCCCGCCTTGTTGAACTGTTTCTCCTCCTGCTTCTCAGCCTCCTTCAGCTTGCTCTCTGCACTGATGCTCTCCGCGTGGTACATGTGGTAGGTTTTCATGACCTGAGGACACACAAGTGCGGGAATCAGCAAGCTGTTAGGGCCTAGCCTGGTCCCCCTAAGTTTGCTCAGCCCACTCTGAGCTCCTGCACAAACTCTGAAGACTGGAAATGATGATCAGCAGCAGCAGCTTCATCATCATTACCACCACCACCATCATTAAGTCCTTGTTAAGTATTAGGAATGGACAAGTAAAGAGAAAGTTTAAAAGAGCAACCACAGTCCCCAGGCAGCTGAAGGCGCAGAGGTGATGCAGCAAAAGGGGGCTCTTCCTCAGTTGTCCTTTCTAGCCTGTCCTCTCTGGCAAGGTCATTGGAAAAGCCCCTCCTCCAATACAAATGGGGCTTCCATGGGAGTATCCTTTTAACTCCCATACAAATGTGAGTTGAAGCAAATTTTACTGCTTCCTTAGGTAAAATTGGTCTACAGATGGCTCTGTCCCCAAAAGAAGTGCTACTGGATATCTGAATACATATTCTCTGCTCTCTGAACTAAACCCATCCTTGACTATAAGATGACTGTAAAGCATGTTGCACTCTGCTACTTTGCATTTGTAATACAAGTTGTATATTGATATAACAAGGGGATTTTTGAGTCCGAAAAAATCCTGGATGTCATCTAATCTGACCACCAAATTTTATAAATAGGGAAACTGGAGCCCAGAAGGGTAAAGTGGCTTTTCCAAGATCATACAGTATTTTCAGCATAATCTCCAGACTTTACATCCGTGTGTCCAACCTCACAGTCAAGATATAGAGTACTTCCATCATACCAGAAAGACCCCTCGTGCCTCTCTGCAGTCGATCCCCACCCTTACCCCAGACCCAGGCAGTCACTGATTTGTTTCTGTCACTGTAGAACTTCACATATGTGAAGCTATAGAATATGAACCCTTTTGGGTCTGCCCTCTTTCACTCAGTGTAATTTTTTTGAGATTCTCCCATGTTGTTTCAGTATCAAAAGTTCTTTTTTATTGCCAAGCAGTATTCCATTGTATGACTCCCTCACAATTGGTTTATTTACTCATATGTTGACAGTTATATGGATTGTTTACAGTTTTGTAAAGCTGTTATGAATATTCATGTACAATACTTTGCATGAACAGACGTTTTCATTTCTTTTAGGTAAACACCTAGGAGTTGAGTGGAGAGTCATATGGTAATTGTATATTTAGCCCAATTAGAAATCTGATCTCTGACTTTTAATCCACTATTTTTCTAACATATAATACTGTTTCCTTAATTTATTACAATATTCTCAGCAGTTGAATACTCTTGGCAGCCTTGGAGTTGTATCTTGTTTCCTGGTCCCCAACTAAAAGTACATTTTTCCTTTCAAATTCATGATCAACTTTCCATGCTAAGAAACACAATAAATTCTGAAATCCATGACTCCTGAGTCTTGCTCATTCTCTTCTGTTACAGCAGCTAATGGAGCAGAGGCTTCCACCTGACTAACCAGGCCCTTAAAAGTCAGGAACTTGGAATGAAACACTGCCCAACATTATAACCTTATTTATTTTCATTTAAAGTCCTGTGATGTAAGCTTATTAGAATGAGGATTTCTTCTGTGATTCTTATCATTAAACCACCGCATTGACCTGCAGTTCAGCTAGTTCCCTTTGCCAGGGGTCAGGAGTCAATAATAGCAACATCTATTGTAGAGGCTCATAGGTAAGAGTATGGAATCTGGGCTCAAATGTTTCTCACAAGGTATGTGACCTTGGGCAAGTGGTAACCCCTCTGACCTCTCCTTCTTCATCTGTGAAACGAGGATAATGGCACCTACCTCATAGGTGTGTTGTGGGGCCTTAATGAGTTAACTTTGTAAAGTTCTGCGAACAATACCTGCTACATAGTAAGAGCCAAGCTACCATTATCCTCACCATTGTCATCCTCCTCCCTGTTTAAACTGAAGGTTTGAGAACTTTGAACTCACTCAACTGCAAAAAACTGTTTGCAAACTCTAGAGAACATTAACTATTTTGAAAAAATTATTCTGTATCATGTTTCTCCCTGCCTCTTTCAACCTGAAATCCTCCCCAAATTTCAAAACAATAAATGAATTTAAAATACTCATTTTTCTCTGTGTGTTTTGGTGAAAAGACCTCTGACCTCTTTTCTGTATTCCAACCAGCTTTTTTTTTTTTTTTTTCTTATTTGCAGTTGCTCTAAAATCTCTAGAGATCCCCTTCTTGCTGGTTTCATCCACTCCTTATGCCAATTACACTAAGCAAATTTCCTAACTCAAGGGACAAGAAAGCGTGCTGGATCTATGCTTTCTTGACATCTAGTGGCCAAAAGGAAGGACTGCAGGCTTACAGGTAACCAAAGCAGTTGCCTATTTTCCGCCATGGCTCTAGGAACATAATGCAGTAGGAGCGGGGAATGCCTGCTCAAGTCTGTCTCCAGGACCCCTGCCTTTCCCTTCTTAAAGATTTTCTCTCTATACCCCTCCACATTCACAGACTCCCTGGTCCCTTTGCTTCTCCATCACGATGCAGGTGAAGTTCATTCTGGACTCCACCCTTTCCAGTCATTCATGCTGTATTCATTTTTCCTACTTCAGCTGTGGAGGTCTGCTTATCTCACCATGAAATCCATCACCTGTGTTAGGCAGTTCAGAGGAAGAGAAAGCATTTCTATCGCAGCTAGATCTTCCTGTCTAATCACCCGTGCATGTATCCATCTACTTACTCCAGGTCAGCATCCCAGCAGGGTGTCCTCATATTTTCCTTTGCCCAGCTTTCTACCCTTCTTGAACCACAGAGCACTCTTCCTGCTCTTCAATAAGCCAAACTTGCCAGTGCAGCCTCTGAACTGCATTCCAAAAATCCCATGTGGAGAACACAGTCCTGATGATGCTGGAGCCACATGGTATGTAATTCAACTGGTTGATTTCTGATTCCAAAAATATCAGTGAACTGAACCACCCAGGTGACTTATGGCCAATAGCTATCACAAAATAACTTACCTGGGGGCCTCTCTGAATGAGCCTATCTAACGACATACCTTGAATCCTCTAGATAAATAAATTTATTTTATTTAATTAACTGAAACAGAGGAGTCAGAATGAAAGGTCCTTAGTTCAATAGCCTAGAACAGGTCTGCTCAATACTGCCAGTCCAGGACGTGTTAAATAACATTTAAACTTGTCTATTACCACAGGTTTTGCAAGTCTCTCTTTTGATCATCCCCAAGGAGAATTTCAGTTCATCCCTATGCCCATCCTGGGAGGCAATGTAATACCAATAACAACAGTGGCAATAGCAGCTTCCTACCTGCCCGTCTTTACATGTAATAACTCATTTATTTGTGATACACACACAAAAATCCTATGAGGCCCTGGCCGGTGTGACTCAATTGACTGGAGCATGGTCCCCTACACCAAAAGACTGAGGGTTCAATTCCCAGTCAGGGCACACACCTAGGTTGTGGGTTTGATCCCTGATCAGGGCACATATGGGAGGCCACTGATTAATGTTTCTCTCTCTCCCCTATCTCTCTCTCTCTCTCTAAAATCAATAAACATAATTTTTTAAAAACCCTATGAGGTGGCTATCCTCTACCCAATAGGGACCCAGGAGATCTGGCTTTGAGACCCAACACTCCCACCACTTGCTGGGTGACCAACGCAGAGGCTTGCCCCCTCCGTGCCACCTGCTGGAGACCAGGTGGGAGGTAGATAGGAAAGTGCTTCATAAATTGCAACTGTAAAGTGGATGGCTGACAGCACTGTTGGACTGGCAAGAGAGCAGAGATGGATGCAGGAGTTCAGCTGAGGCCCAGGCTCCAACCTAGAATCACTAAAGGGCCCCTCAAAGGCACCCACCTAGCTTCATGCCAGATGTGGGTTCCCTTTTCAGCCCGCCACACCCTCTCAGAGGGGTCCTTAGCAACAAGTCTAGCACTGCATAGGATCATGGAAGTGGAGACCACTGTTCTTGGACCTAGATTGGTTTCACAGGTGCTTGGAAGGACCCCAGAAATCTTGGTGTATTAATCCATTATTGAAGGAAACTAAGGCCCAGAAACAGCAAGTGTATTTGCAAGAAATAGCAAAGTCACACAGCAAGTCAGACAGCCAGGCCTTTTTAGCTGTGGACATTGTCTTTTCTGGTAACCACACTATCTTCTGCTGTGTACACATTGCCTTTTACATCTTCCCAAATCCTTAGCTTAGGAAAATAGGAAAGTATTATGGTGCACAGCCCCTAAAATGCTTGTTTAAATGCAAAAGAAGGCAAGCGACTTGAAAGGTGACCAAATCAATAAAAGGGCATGCTGGGGCAGGATAAGGATCAGTTGTTAGAAAACAGGTTTTCAACAATGCCCTTCCTCTACCCCAGGGCCAGCCATCCCTGAGCCATGCAAGAGTGGTATATGGGTGACACCCTGGGCTTGCCAAAACATCCTTGAAAGAAAAGAGAAGTCCCTAAATTTCAGTCTGACCATCCGTACTCTGTCTGGCCTACACATTCTGCATAGAACTTATCAATACTAACTGATTTATTCACTTGAAATGTTTATAAACAGTCTCATCACAATTAAAGTCCATGAGGGCCAGAACCTTATTTATGATCATATTCCTTGTTTTAAAGTAAAGATTGGTACCCAGTAATTATCAATATATCTTTGCATGAATGAATGAATAGATGGGTGGATGGGTGGATGGGTGAATGTGTAGCTTGGGTAGGTGGATGGATGAACGGATGGAAGAGACAGAGGGAAGGAAGGACAGAATAAAATGGGAAGTACAGCTTTACTGCCTCCAGTGTGATAAATACAGTTGGATCGGACACAGCTATACCTTCAGTAATCACATTTTTATTATGTGCTAGGTACTATACTAGAAAATACCACAGTGCGGAAGACAGATAGGGTTTCTACCTTCATGGTAGGGACACAATTATATAGGCGATTATCACATGGTGTGATAAGTGCTATATGATGAAAGAAGTAAAAGGCACTGAAGAAATGCTTCCTGGGGGAAGTGACAGCTAAACTGAACCTTGAAGAAGAGTAGCAGTTAGCTGGGTGACCAGGGCATGGAGGGGGGATGGGAGTTTTCTGGACAAACAGAGCATGTGAGAGCATTAAGCCCAGGAGGAGCAGGAGCCCGACAGGCTTGGGGAGCAGGGGTTTGTCTGAGCACTGGCCAATGGAGCTACTTCCTTATTCTCCCCCAGCTACTCCTCAGTGCATGGACATCTGTTGTTTTTCTCCTCCTGGGATCATCTAGTTCTCCTTCTAGAACAGCTTCCCGATTTTGTTTGAGGAAGTTCCCCCTGTTCCCCTCCCCATTCTCAGTCCATGTGGTGGATGGGAAACTGACACCGGTATCCAATCCTGGGGGTGGGCGTGAGGTCCAGGCCCGGCCAATTAGTAATATTACGTTCAGCGGGCCATGGGGACAGGCCCTCAGGGTTCCAGCCAGGCCCTGAGAGACAGCCCTGGGCACAGCCGGAAACCCGGGAAGGGCCTGAGATCTTTCCACTAGAGGGCGCTAAGTCGATACGAAGCGAGCGCACCGTGGGGCTGGGTAGGGAGCCGTCCCAGTGGCCACCTCGGGAAGCCTGCCTGATCCTTAAAGCAGCACAGCCAGCGGAAAAGGAAACCAGAAGAGGGAGGGAGGCTGCCTTCCAAAGGGAGATGGACGGGTGGGTGGACTGACAGATGGAAAGAAGGCAGGAGAAAAGGAAGGAGGCAGGAAAAGTGAGGGAGGAAATAAAAGGGGAGGTTCTGTTCTATTGCCTCTGATCTGGCATTTTGGAGGTGCCGCTCGCTGCAGAAGAGTGAGAACACTGGGGTGCCGACAGCACTCCCTCCCCAGGTCATTTGTTGACTGCACGCTGAGTCTTCATTAGTTACCCAGAAATTCACTTAAATTCAAGCATGTGGAGCTCCCTGCTGTGGACCCAGCGCTGCAAGAGGCACAGCGACAGGCTGTGAACATTTCAAGAGATGATGGTCTTTGAAGTGTCTGATACACCCCTGGTGTTCCCAAGGTGCTTACTGAGGCGGAGACGGGAGGGTGGGCGGGGAGATGAAAGTAAAGCATATGAAAGGATGATAGCAGCCCGAGACAGAGCATAGTATATGCTGGATATGCAGCCTGGGAGAAGCGGTGACTAGACCATGAGCCTGTGGGGGCTGCAGCCAGCGATCAATACCCATTTGGTGAGTGAAGAAAAATGAGAGGGAGCGTGTGTGCCTATATGAGAGATTAATTAAGAGTCCAGAAAAGTGATTTTCCAGGTGAGCTTCTGTGATCAAGGGTGAGTTCTGAGCTTGGCACTTTGGATTAAGAAGCAGAGGGGAAGAGAGGAAGAGGATGAGAATCCCAGCAGAGCACACTGATTACAGGCAAATCTGGTTTGAAGTCCTGCTGCACCATCCACAAAGTGAATTCTTGCATCATAACCACTGTTGCCCGTTCACTCACTTTCTTGGATTCTAACACTCATCCCAAATTCAGTTAGATTTATTCCCCAAGCAGATAGCAAGGTCAGTTCTTGGCCAAGTGTGGTATTCTGAAATTATTCCCTACAGATGGCAAGGCAAGCTCACCCCATCGCCTCCTGCGATGCCCAGCACAGTGCTCCATATTGCAGACGAGAATACTGAGCACACACAAGCTACATGACTGCCTAAGATCCCCAAGTCAGCAAGGAGCAGGCCTCAACTCAACTTCAGCCTGTCCTACCCGACTCCAAACCCACACTCCTTCCTTGGGAGCTTTTGTGTCCATGATCCCATTACCCCAACTTTGTGTCTTCTGCTTTGGTAGCTAACGCATTCCCTCAGCTGGAACTTTTATAAAATGAACATGCCCGCCCGGGATCCCACCTCAGATATAAAGAATGAGAAGCTGGGGTTGCAAATCATTACATTCCACCACGATGACCTTGGGCACACAACACATCAAAGAGACCCAGGGTCCTCCCAGACCTCTGGTTAGCCTCCCTCCAGCCCTGGGCACTGAAGAAAGGGGACCTCATCTCCAATGACAGCAGAGGCTGAGCAGGACTTACTGTGTAGAGCTCATTGGTGACCTTCAGGAGCTCCTCATGCATCTGCAGGCCAATCTCCTTGCTCTGGAATATGAAAGAACAAATGTCAGAGGGGAAGAAGGTGGATAATTGCATTAAATTTCTTTTTCAACACAGTGAGGGTAGGAATGCTTGGGATGGGGTGGGGTGGGGTGGGGTGGGGTAGAGTGTGGTAAGGTGGGGAAGGCTGCAGAAATCAACATTAACCTCATTGATCTTGACTTGAGTTCCTAAACATGTGTCCTTGAAACAGTTTCCCTTGGCTGTATAAGTTGGGGAATCCTACTGGGGATTCACAGAGACATCACTGCATTGAAGATTCCGAGAAACCCCACAGCCAATCAACCCATTCAGCTTTCTTTAATTCTGTGTGCTCTATGTCCATGTGACCAGAATATGCGGCCCTAATTCAATACTCATTAACATCTCATAAGAGTGGGGTTCCACAGAACACAGTTTGAAAAATAATGATCTAGCATCTCAATTCATCATGAGTGGCGCACGGAAATAGCCCTCAGGATCACCAGCAGAAGAATGAGGTTCTTGCCTCTGCTATGTCACCAACTGGCCATGTGGCCCTGAAGACTTATTACCACATGGATAAAATAAAAAACTAAGCATGCTCTGGGGGGTGCCACACTAAAAAAGGGGGGCAGGGGCTTCTGTGACCAAATACATTTGGGAAAAGCTAGTTCAAATGAGACAGGTTCTCTTACTGCAGAACTTAACAAAGTGCGTGGACTTTCCAAGGGGAACTGGAATGTAGGTCAGCAGCCCCTGGACTCAGTGGAAGCTGGGGGAGACACAGTACTGGGCTCCTCCTCCTCGTCCACAGCCTTTCTATCAGCTTCTGGGCCTGGAACTACCAAGAATCACTTGTCTGAAGGCAGCCCTAGCATACACCAGATCTCTTAACAGACAGCAAAAGCCCTGGGATGATTCCAGAGATTTGCTTAGACCTCACTCCAGTTCTGGTGATTAAAGAAAAGGGACCCAATCCAAAAGTACATCAGAGTGTCAGCAGAACTTTCTGTGCAGAGCTCACGGGGAACCTTCACAGTTTCATCGCATGCATCCACAGGGATGAACCCAATTAGCTACCCCCGTTTCCTTCTGTTCTCCATCAGTGCTCAGTCTCACCAACATCTCTGACACCCAAGACCCAGTTTCATCTATATGCATGTTTATGATCTCACTTTTTTGAAGGTACTAAATGCACATGGTTAACGGAACTCTCAACAGCCAGCAAGAAAAATGTGAAGGCTCCCAGGCTCCCAGACACCTGCCCAGAGTCAGCTGCTATTCAAAGTTTCTTCTGATGCCTTCCAGAAACAGTTTATGGATATACAAACATGCATTTGGATAGCATATGTTCTTTTAAAAACACAAACGGGAGTATTCTATGCACACCTTTGCATCTTGCTTTTTCTAACAATACATTTGAGAGATTTTTCCTTCATAGCCCATGTAGCTCTTGCATCCTCCTTTTTTCACAACTGCTTGGGGTTCTATATAGCAGATGGAGCATAATTAACTAGCCAGGTGCATAGTGATGGGCATTTAGATTGTCTCCAGTCTAAATCACCGTGTACCTCGGCAGAGACCCCTATCAGATAAATTCCTAGAAGCTGCTCTGCTTGGAAGAATCCTGCCTTCAAAATTCCCAGCAGCTTTGCCCTCCCAGCCTCTGCCCCAGCTGGCTCCCCACGCTGGGGAGCTCCCACTTCCCAATGGTCAGCAGCCATGTCATCATCTCCGTGGCCCTCTCTCCTGGGCTCCATCCTGCGCGACCATGAGCTCAGGCTCAGAGATCTCTATTTTCAGCTGCTGCAAACAGTATGGTCCAGAGGTCCCATCTTACCAAATTCAAATTGCCCAGAAACGAGGCCCTAAACTTTCCTTCATCTCCTTGAATTTGATCAATGAATAATGTCTTCCCAGGAATGGCAATTGGAAAAGTGGGATTATTTGTGACACTTTAAAAAAACAATCCCTCCTCCTCAGTCCACCCTGTCACTGCCTCCTGCCTTCTAACTGCCCAATCCCTCATTCTCTGCAGATGGTGCTGGTTCCCCCCACACACACCCCTCCACGCCCCCAGCAGCCACTTACCTTGCCTTGCCTGCTCCCTACCAGAGCTGTGACTTTGGCTCTGCATTCACCCCTCCCACCGAGTTCTCCCAAGGACATTGACCCCACACCAACTTGGCATGATAGATTCTGATCTGCATTGTTAGCCCAGAGTTATGTGACTTCACTGGATGGAAGAGGAGGACTTACATGGTTAAAAGGAAGGTTTTAGCTTTTCTTTGAGCCCCAGCTGCTACCAGAAGACATCTTAGGAGCATAAAAGGAAGCAGCCTTGGATGGCAGACCAAAAAAAAAAAAAAATCCTGGCTCCTTAGTGACTTTCTGAGAAAGTGGTTGAATTGAACCCAAAGCCTACCTCCCAGTGAACTTCCACTTCTGCTGCTTTATTGGTTAAGCCCCTTTAAGCTGAGGTTGTCACTTGGAACCAAAAGCAACCTAAAAGATTTCCCACTGCCAGTCCCAGAACAAGCATGTCATCACTGCAGGGCCCAGATCTCTGAAGCTGTCCCTTAACCAAGTCTCCAACTCTTGTCCCTGATTCTGCATGTCTATGCCCATGTAATTCCCTAGAAATGCATTTCACTGTGTCCCTCAAAGCTCTCTTGAAGCCTACAGGATGAGGATCCAGCTTTTCAGGTGGACTGCCAAGGCTCTGGGCACCAACTGGCCGGGTCAGACAGCAGAGGGGCTGTATTTCACAGCCACCAAGACAGGAATGGAGAGAAGGCTTTCAGCCATTTAACCTCTCGGCACACCAATTACCCATCTGCAAAACAACACCTATTGCCGTCTTTCTTTGCACCTATAAAGGGAAGTATAATGATCATACTTGTTAACTTATTTATCCATTTGTCATTTCCCCCCACTTGAATGTAAATCCCATAAGAGGAAAATGACCTTCTCTCTGGCAGTAGACTTTCAGCTCCCCCAGTGGCTAAGAGGGCTGGCGGCAGACAACCCCTAGCCAAGAGCACCCTCCAGGAACAGGCGCAGAGGACAAGGTGACACACCTCCCAAAGACTGACACCTCATCCAAAGGTGGATCTGTGCAGGGCGCAGGGCCTGCCTCAGCCTGGAGCTGAAGTGCCGCTGCGCCTGCAGAGCAACCGGTCGGGTGGGCCGTGACTCCCAGGAAGGCATCACGGCTTGACTTCAGCATGTTCTCCCCTCGGCTCCCCTCCCCAGGTGAGGATCCTAAGAATGATTCCTGATTATTCTGCTAGATGCTAAATACAGCTGTCAGAGTCAGCTTCCCAGAGCACTCAATCTGCAATATCTTGCTTCCCCTGCCCTCCCTGCAATGCCATGGAGCCTGTCCCATAGTGGGTGCTCATTGGTTGAATGAATCTATGAACAAATGAAATGACAGTTTCTACCACCCTTAGCTTCCTTATCCGTAAAAGTGGGATCATGCTATTGGTGCCATGGAGTCCCTATGAGGATGAAGAGAGATAACACATGTGGCAACACCAGGCATCAGTGAAGAGCTTGGGAAATAGTACAGGCTGAATCGACACCCACTGATGCCAGGGACCAGGCTAGGCAGTTGCCCAGAAAAGGAAATTCAAGTTGAATTTTTTAATTAAGTTTAAAGATCTTAAAGATCTCCCAGATTGGGCCCTGGCTGGTGGCACAGTGGATAAGGCCCAGCCTGCGAACCCAAAGATCGCTGGTTCGATCCCCAGCCAGGGCATGTAATGAATCTGCAAGCCAAGTCTCCAGCCAGGTCTGTAGCTGGAAGCAGGTGAAAGGCAACCATGCATTGATGTCTCTCACCCTCTCTGCCTCTCTCCCTTCCCCTCTCTCTAAAAATAATAAATAAAATCTTACAAAAAAATTAAAAAGATCTCCCAGTTTGCCAGGATCAAGAGTCTAGACACAAACAACTCTAAGGCAGGAGGTAAGAAGGGCCACAAAAGAGTGAAAGATGGGGGTGTGTGGGATGAAGCGACAAAGAGAATGCAGGGACTACCACAGTGTCACCTTAGCTGGCGTGAATGGGCAGACATGGTATTGTAGGAGGAGGGCACAGCCTGAGCAAAGGCAGAGCCTGGGAGTACGGGAAAGCCTCGTTGGCAAAGAGAGAAGCACAGCAACAGAAGAGCAAATCTGCTTCAAATGGAGGCTGGGCCAGGTCACACAGGCTTATGGAGCGCAGGCTTCTTTCAGAGTGGACCTGGGAACCTCCGACGGCTCCTGGGCAGGAGAGTAGGATGATCAGAGCTGTGGTTTTTCAGCAAGATGAAGACAGGGTGCCTACGGAGGGTGCACTGGACAGGGAGGAGCTGGAGGTCTGGTTCTGATGTTTCCTCAACCCGACAGTAAGTTACCGGGTGGAACCTGCCCGAGTCTCTCCTCACCTCCTTCTCAGTGCCAAGCATGGGGCTGGCCACAGAGTGTGTGCTCAGCAAATAGTTACTAAACTGCGCAGGACTCAAAGGAATTTTATTTTGTTATGGTTGGGGTTGGTTGGAAGGGAAATATTCTCAACTACAGTTCCAGAAACTATTGAATGAGGGACCAAACCAAACATTCCACCAGGAATAGGAGGCCAAACCCCTGATAATCTCCAGCAGACCATCACACCCAGTCCTTGGGGACCAAGTGGCAACATATTAGCACTCTTTGTTCACATTTCTCACATGACTTTCATGCCTGCAAGGTCAGGGGTGGCAGGCTGCTTCCTTCATGAACAGGAAGTATGTGGACTGTACAAAATGATTACATTGGACCAAGGAGAGCTCAGGCATGACAGCCGTGGTTCTTAGAGGTTGAAAGGGTTCAGTGCTGTCAGCCTGACCCAAGTAAGTCTGTAAAACCAGGTGGCAGGTAGCCTTAGACCTGTCTCTTTCTTCTGCCCACAGCTAATGCCTTAAGGGAGTGCAGGCTGTCCTGGGCATTGT
The DNA here is from genome assembly GCA_004026585.1 of Noctilio leporinus. NCBI lineage: Eukaryota > Metazoa > Chordata > Mammalia > Chiroptera > Noctilionidae > Noctilio > Noctilio leporinus. The sequence continues at coordinate 37,747 of PVIW01004591.1, read as the reverse complement.
AAGATATCTAGCATCATCCCTGGCCTGTAGCCACTAGATGCCAGTAGCATTCCTACCCCACCCCAAGTTGTGACAACAAAATGTATCTCCAGACATGGCCAAATGGCCCTTAGGGGACAAAATTGCTATGGGTGAGAACCACTGCCCTGGACCAAGAGCTCCTAGTGGCAGCTTCCCTGGCCTGTATGTTTTATTTGGCCATTCAGTGTTTTCAGATAATCTGATTCTTTTCCCAGCTTTTAAAAATCTGGAAATTCCCCTGACATGTGCAGTTTCAGTTTCTCCTGAAAAACTAGAAGATCCAGCAACACTGGGCCTCCACGTCCAGCATGGTGGCCCCTTTGGAAGGGCTTGTGCTCTCCCTCCACTTGTCCATGTCACTCATCTGGCCCCTGAGGGCATTTAAGTTTATGACCCAGAAACCAGTAGGACGTTGCAACAGGTCGCCATCTGAACCCTCTAGCACCATTAAGGATAGCAATCGCAGACCTGCCAAATTGGAACCTGTGAGCATGCCTTTTTACCCATCATCCTTCTCATACCCCAGCTTTGAGAGCTACTGAAGAGCCTATTTCCTGAGGCCAAGCCTCCAGGTTCCCCCGTTGACCCTGACAGACCAGCCAGCATCGATTCCCAGAACTCCCTGAACTCACCCTCCTTTTATACCTCTGTGGCCAGTTCCTCTTCTACCTTTGATTCGATTTACACAAGTGTTTACTGAAACCTACTAAATACCAGCTTCAACTAGGCACCAAAGACACAAAGCTGAATGAGACGCAGACCCCAGCTGTTCAGTAACGTTCATGCATTATCTAATTTAAACCTTGAAAGTAGGTCATAGGCCTGGCTGGTGTGGCACAGTGGATAAGGCACCGGCCTGCGAACCCAAAGGTCATTGGTTCAAGTCCCCAGCCATGGCACATAACCAGGTTGCAAGTCAGGTCTCCAGCCAGGTCCTTAGCTGGAGGCAAATGAAAGGCAACCATACATTGATGCTTCTCTCCCTTTCTTCCTCCCTCCCTGCCCTTCTCTCTAAAGATAATGAATAAAATATTTAAAAAATAAATAGATAAAGTAGGTTATCATATAATGCCCATTTGATAGTCAGAGGCTCAGAAGGTTTGAGCAATTAGCCCCAGGTTGCACAGATAGGAAGTGGCAGAGTTAGCATTCAGCCTTTAGTTGGTCTGACTCCAAAGTAGGCCCTTGGAATGGCTTCCTGTGGTCTGCTTCCTTAGGACTTAGCATGATATGTAGGCACACAGGTGAAATAAGCCCTTGAAATGCTGTGATAGAGATGAGTTCAGGCCACAAGGAAGGTATGAAGGATGGTGTGCTCTATGGACACCACCTGTCTGTCTGATTCATTTTCTCACCACCTGTGCAGAAACCTGCATCCTTGCCCTTTGCCCCCACTTGCAGTCACATATAGTTGTCCTTTGCCTGGTCCTTCTGGGCCCACTTGTCCTGTTAGGAATTAATCAGCCATAGTGGCCATCTCTGACTTCTCCCTTCCTCCTTCTGAAAAGAGGCCGGGAGATGTGATGGGACTGACTCTTGCTTGTCTGGTCACAAGAGGTAGTTGGTCCATTGGGCATGGGACCAGTGTGACCAGAGTGCTCTGGCTTTTTGTGTCTAGTAACTGGGCCACAGATGGAAATGTATTCCAGGCTGAGCCAATAAGAATCTTCCCTAGGAGCTTTCTAACAACCACATCCTCAAGTCATCTTTCCTCTGAAGTCGCTAAGCTAGGGTGTCAGGGATCTTGAGCTGGGGAATCAGGGCCTTGACGGCAGCATTAAAATCCTGGGTCTAGATATGTCTAGATAAGATTTACCTCTGGACTTTTCCAGCTTATGGGATCAAGCAAAGCACATTTTCATTGTTGCTTATGTGAAAGAATACTGGTGTAGTATGTTTTTATATCAGTGTGAAAATACCAAAATGACCATGGAATGAGACAGCCTTCTGAAAACCCCCCACCAGGCACCAACTTTCACACAGTTACTGCAAAAGGACCAAGTTCCAATGACTTAGAGGGCGCACAAGCTCCTTAAAGGCTGGAGCCCTGGCTCCCCAGAGTGCGGATCACAAAGACTTGCATACAGAAGGAGCTCTGTGAACGCCAGTGCACAAAACCCCACACAGTGATGTCAAATGGGGCTGAATTTTTTTGACACAATGGTTCCTGAGTGAAATAAATTTCTTCACCATGAAAATCTTGCAATGTGTTGCTCGATTTAGTTTTCAATACAGGATTGTGTTTTTAAGGGAAAATCCTCAAAACTACTACTATACGGTAGGTCCTAGGGCTTTATGAGCTGTATTTGAAAAGTTTTATTAGTAAAGGGCATGTCTTAAATGATCTTAAAAGTAAATCACCCCCATGGCTAAAGTTACTCTTTATGTCTAGAAAATAATGCTGTCATAAAATGTTGTGGCTTTTTTATTTTTTAAGATTTCATTATTTTTATTTTTTATTTTTATTATGTTTTTCTTTTTTTTTTTTTAAGATTTTATTTATTATTTTTAGAGAGAAGGGAAGGGAGAGAGGCAGAAAGGGAAAGAGACATCAATGTATGGTTGCCTTTCACCTGCCTCCAGCTATAGACCTGGCTGGGGACCTGGCTTGCAACCCAGTTATGTGCCCTGGCTGGGCACTTGAACCAGTGACCTTTGGGTTTGCAGGTCAGTGCCTTAACCACTATGTCACCAGCCAGGGCTCATTTATTTTTAAAGAGAGGGGAAGGAAGGGAGTAAGAAAGGGAGAGAAACATCAATCAGTTGCCTCATACACACCTTGACCAATGACTGAACCTACAACCCAGGCATGTGTCCTGACTGGGAATTGACCCAGCAACCTTTCTCTCTTTGTGGGACAATGACCAACCAACTGAGCCAACCAGTCAGAGCAAAAGTGTGTGTTTTAATGATAAGACTCTCCTTCATTTCTCCAAAGGAGACCATTTAGAACAATCCTTTAGGAAAAATGTGGGAAGGTGGAGCCTTCCTCAGCCCCCATTACCCATGCGAGGCCTCCAGGCTTCTCTTCTGTCTCACTGGGCCCTGCTACAGCAAGGCTTGTCTCTTTCCTCACTCTGTCCACCAAATATCCTCACATAGGGCGCCCTTTGGGGACTGTCCATGGGTTTCCCAGTTCTGGGATTTCAAGCCAACAACGGGAAGCAAATGAACTAACAAAACTAAACAAAAACAAAAATTTCTGGCTCTTTTAAGTTCTAAATCCCACCACTTTCCCTCACTCCAGCTTGTTTTCTCATCAAATAACAAAACTGGAGGCCCACAGATGTCCCCTATTTAAGTATTTGGTGTACGTAAGCACTGGCCATCTCCCAAAGCGAGTGTGTTTTCATTCCAAAGCAAAGGCTTTATTTAAAGACGTGTCTCAGAGGCATGGGCTTCTCCAGTCCGTCCTGGAAGGTCAGCTTTTCTCCAAGCAGGGCAGCTTGGACAGCTATGGCTGACTGTTCCTCCTGGCTGTGTTCTAGCTTCCCAATAACTGGGCTGCCCATGCTCTGTCATGTCACCACTCCTTGCCTCCCAGCATCATCTCCTTCTTCCATCTGGACCCTATGCTCTTCCCCTGTCCCCACCACTCCTCCTGCTCACCTCCCTTCTTATCAATGTTCATAATAATGCTTGGTACTATTACTAATAATAATACTTATCATAATAGTTCATAACAATGACAATAGCTATTGTTTCTTGATATCTTAGTATGTGCCAAGTACAATGATAACGGCTTTACAGATAATACCTCATATAAGCCCCACTCCAAAGATCAGGATACCAGGGCTCAAGGACAGTGAATAATTTGCCCACGATCATAGAGCTAGTCAATGTGGTTCTCTTAACCATTCCACTCTGTTGCCTCCATCGGGAGAGCCAACACTCTACATGCCTTTACAAATTTTTCCCAAATATTCTAAGATAATTATAAAACATGTATCCTCCTCTGCTCTGGCATAAAAAGCATACTGATATTTACAAGGGTCTGCTTTAGATTGTCATAAGTATCAAATAACATAGAGTGCTCAGTGCCATTTTGCTGAATCTCCTGTTAACTGTGACCAAATTCTGGACCCTCCTCCTGGCTTCCAGGCCAAGGCTGAAGGTGTGACCTTCTGGGCTGAGTCTCTGCCCAAGCAGGTCATACTCAGGAGAATCTTGCTTGACTATGTCCCTGATGTTGCTTATGTTTTGGGGTTTTGTTTTGTTTTGTTTTGTTTTACCGTAAGTCTCTTACAGATGAGGCATGAAAGGTTCAGGGGATGGCTGAGAGCCTGTGTGTCCTGGGGAACATGACAAAGCTGTCTTCCTAAAAAAATCCATATCTATGAAAACCTGAGGTCACTCAGTTCTGAGCTGTTTTCTCCCCTCTACATCACCTTCTAGGTGAATATGGATGTTATCTGGCTTATTTGTTCGACTAAGGCATTATTGATCTCATTGCTAAATCACTGACCTGAGACATCTCTTTAAATTCCTGGTCATTTTATAATCTAATCATTAATTTCATTTTCACTATTTGTAAATAAGATATAATGAGGATTGTACTGGCATTTCAAAAATGTCTGTAGCCATGTGTCCACCCATCTGTCTACCACCTTTCCACTCACTCACCCATGAACCTACCCATCCACTCATTTATCCATTCATCTAACCACCATTATTCATCTATCACTTCCCTCCTCCCTTTATATTCCCATTTCAACCTCCCTGATCCAGTCCCCTACTATTTTCTACCACTAACCTATATATTAATGTATACGTATTAATAAAATGTAACTATTCTCCCTGAGTCCAGCATCTCTCTTTTCAAAGCCATCAGATACACCAAATTAATCATCCTTAAACTTGGCTCTGAGCATGTCACTCGCTATTCAAGAATTTGCAATGGTTTTCCGATGCCTAGAAAATAAAGCCCAGATTCTGATTCTGACACCCAAGGGCCTCTTTGATCTGTCTTCACCTCCCCTCCCTCTAAAATTTCAGTTCCCCAGTATTTCAATATCTATGTATTAAATATCACCAATATTTGAATAGGCAGATAAGTTGAGAGAACAATAACAAACACTCAAGAACATGACACCCAAATTAGATAACCATTAAGATTTCCCCATTTTGCTTTAAAATTACTCTTAGAAAGAAAAATAGTTATAGCTGAAGTGTTCTTTCTCATCCTTCTTACTCCCTCACTCCTCAATTTGTATTCCAAAGCTGGTATGTATTCTTTCACCATCCACATTTGGACAGCTTTATGTCAGACAGGCTTCTAACAATATGAACTAGTATTAATTTAGGTATTAAATTTTATTAAAATATCATAGTGATCCTTGCTTTTCTTTGTCCAACATTATTTTTCAAGTTTTACCCACATGTATACATGTAGATCTAGTTCCATTGTATGACTAACCATAACGTACTTAATTAACAATTCCCTTCATGATGGACATTTAGGTGATTTCTCTGTTTTATTTATTTATTTATTTATTTATTTATTTATTTTTATCAATGTATGGTTGCTTTTCACCTGCCTCCAGCCACAGACCTGACTGGGGACCTGGTTTGCAACCGTGTTTTGTGCCCTGGCTGGGGAATCGAACCTGCAACCTTTGGGTTCACAGGCCGGCGCCTTATCCACTGTGCTACCAGCCAGGGCCTGTTTTACTTTTAACAGAAATAAAACATCCTTTTTATGTTTCTTTTTCTACCTCCAAGATTTAAAATATAATCCCTCATATTTTCTTCCAGAAGTTTTAAAGTTTTGCTTTGTTATCTTTAGCACTTTAATCCATCTAGAATATATTTCTGTGAACTAAGGTGAAGGTCTTATTTTTCCCCGTATGAAAAAATAAAAATATGGTGTATATATAAAATCACTTTATAAAGTAAGACAAGGATGACCAACCAATGCAATCAACTCCAATTATGAAATACTCTACCTTTTCCCCAGGTTTGTAATGTACCTTCACCATATACTGTGTTCCCATGTGTACAGGGGCTGTTTATGGGCTCTGATCTATCCCATTGGTCAGTTTACCTAGCACTGCTCTAGCACCACCTGTTTTACTGACTATCACATTAGGGAAATCTTGATAGTCTGATAAGACAAATGCTCCAACAAATACTGAAATAATAATAATACTAATACTAATAATAATAATAACCACCCACAGACCTTACATTTTTAATGATGGTGTAATACATTTAGAAATGAAAGGCAAATAAAAGCTTGCAAAAAAATCTTTGAAACTAAAATAAACCTAAGTCTGAATAATTCATAGGGCAAAGAAGAAATTGTAATGCAAATTATGGAACATTTACATCTGAATGACAATGAAAGCGTTCCTTATAAAATCTTTTAGGATGTAGTTAATTTATAGCATTAATAGCATTAATTTTCAATCATCCTTGTTTCATAATGTATGCATTTTTAAATTACATTTTCTAATTGAATGTGGTGGGCACACAGGAACATTATTAATTTTTGTATGTTGAGCTTGTAACCAGCCATCTTGCTGAACTCTCTTTAACAATAAGTATGAGATCTGCTGTTATTTTTTGGTAAGACCCTTTTTTTTCAGGCTAAGGAAGTTCCTATTTATTCCTAATTCACTAAAACTTTATGGCTTAAATAGTAAAAAGTTAGAAGCATGCCTTTTAAAAGTCAAGAATGCCACTTTTCGCCCTGGCTGGTGGCTTAGTGGATAAGGCACTGGCCTATGAACCCAAAGGTCATTGGTTCGAGTCCCCAGACAGAGCACATAACCAGGTTGCAAGCCAGGTCTCAAGCCAGGTCTGTAGCTGGAGGCAGGTGAAAGGCAACCATACATTGATGTCTCTCTCCCTCTCTGCCTCTCTCCCTTCCTTGCTCTCTAAAAATAATAAATAAAATTAAAAAAAACAAAAAAGAGAGTGCCAATTTTCTCCCATTTCCCTTCACACTATACCAGATGGGGGTCCTAATCAATATAATAAGACAAGAAAAAGAAATGAGGTTATCAAAGAAGAGATAAGACCACCATCATTTAGAACTAATCAATGAGTAGTTTCCTCAGCACATTTTTTTACTTCTGACCCTTTATTTAACCTGTGTACTCTGAATAAAATGTTCCTTTATCCCAATGTTAATTCTTAATTTTACTCTCCAATATTAATTCTCACTAAATTCTTTCTCAAAGTCCCAATAATCATCCCAATAATAGCTAATATTTATCAATTTCTTACTGTGTACCAGGCAGGGCTTTTATATTGTTTTTTCAAAATCCTCTCAACAACCCCATGAAGGATGTTATCAGAAGCTCCATTTTGAAAATGAAGAAACTCAGGATCGAGTGATTAGGCTGAGCTCACAGGGTCTGAGAGTGCAAGAACAAGAACTGAGCCAGAGAGTCTGTCCATAACCCTGACCACTGCACAGACTACAACGTCATTCTACCTGTTCATGATACATGACCCAGACTTTTCTGCCCATGGGCCTTTCCTTTGGTCTGGGATCCTGTCCCTCCCTTTTCCTGAATCTCTGAGTATGTCTGCAGACACAGTGATGCACCATCAGCCAGCTCCCCTTTAGGACTGACTGCCTGATGGACTTGTTCCCCCAGCTGAGAGGAGTGCTGCTAGCAGATACCCCTCAATGCCAAGGCATCTGCCCAAGTCCAAGCCCCCTTCTGGGAACAAGTTGAAGGTAGAAAGATCTACCCAGGACAACCTGGAGGGCGCCCCAGCTTCAGCGCTCACCGAGGAGTTGGCAGAGGCCTTTGCTGCAAACTTACCACAGCCCACCTACTCCATTGGCTGACTCCCTCCCTTCTACAGGTGGGCACCCCATGGGCATGAACTAATGAACCTCTGCACCATAATCACTGTCTCAGAATCAGCTTTTTGGGAAACCCACTGAGATAGACACTAATCCTTCAAAGCTCACTTCAAATGCTGCTTCCCCAACATAAAACCTTTCCCAAACTACCCCCACCCCAGGCCAGCTCGGATCAGAGGTCCTTCTCTCTCTAAACCAACTGCCCTTTCTGCTGTATTTGAATCACTGCTACACATCTGTCTTCACTTCCATTCTACACTGTTAGCTCATGTGGACTCATTTCTCGGTCTTCTTTAGCACCTTAGCCTTGATAAGTAGGCTCTGAAGTCAGGCAAATTTAGATTCCAATCCCAGCTCCACCTATATCAGCATCAGCTTTTTCACCTGTAAAATTAAGTGATGACAGCATCTTACTTCTAGGCTTTAGGAATTAAATGTCTATTGAATGCTTAGCCCAGAGCATGGCACACAGTAAGCACTCACTAATTGTTCTTTATCATCATTGTTTACCTACTGTCATGATAGTACTAATGTATGTTTATTGAATGCTTTGGGAATGCCTGATGGTGACGGGTGCAGCAAGCTGTACTCGGAGAATGAGTGTTCACAACTTCATCTCTCGGGGAGACGGTAGAGAGTGGCCGAAAGTTCCTCACGCCTTGGCAGCCTGCCCACTTTGCTCTCTCTTCCTCTCTCTCCCTGCAGGCCTCCAGCATGCAAACCTTCCCTCTCCCCTTCAACCCAATAATAAAAAATAAACTTGGCTTTGAATCCAAGGCTATTGGTGCTTTTGATCTTGGTTACAAAGCAAAGCAATTATTGCACACAAAAGCCCCGATTTATTTATGAAATGCGACAGACATCATCGAGGCGGGAAGGAAAAAGCTCGCTGAAGACCAAGCCCTCATTGCCACACAATGAACGGCTGCTTTCAAACACAAGCCCCTCAAATGCTCTCTCTTCTCTGCTAAGAGTCTTTCCTCATTAGTGCTTCCTCTAGAACACTGCAGCTTCCAACAATCAAATTCACTTCGCTGCCTGACAAGTAATTAAATTCTGCAGGCATCAGAGCACAGGATAATGGGTGGCTATTGTTAAGGAAGCTGAGGCTGGAAATGAAATGGATTTCAGTGCCCAGACTCAGAAGCGGTTGGGGTGGGAAGGGAGAGCAAGCAGGACGCAGATGGAACCTCCCACTGGTGCACCACAGGGGGTAGCGGGTTCAGTACCAAACCTGGAGTCAAAAACCTGCCTCTGAGGCCAGATTCTGCGCTTACCAGAGCAGAGTGGGGGCTCAGTTTCTTTACTTAGAAAACAAGGAGGTTGGGCTAGGTAGGTCATTCTCCATGTGTGGTCCCCCAGACCAGCAGCACCCTGGGAACTTGCTAGAAATGCACATTCTCAGGCTTCACTCAGATCTACTGAGTCAGAAACTATGGGAATGGGGCCCAGCAATCCATGTTTTATAAACCCTCCAGGAGATTCTCAAAGTGGAATTTACACACCAACCACCGATAGGTAATGTTTAAAGATGAGGTCACAAACACAAGTGCATCAAGGTTCAGGGAGGCAAAATAAAGGAGCCAAGGACAATAGCCGGGACAGCACACAGTGAAGGGGTGTGCCCTGACTAAAGGGCATCAGCCACTCAGTTTTAGCCAGGAGCTGCCAAGTATGAACCCTCGTGGATCTGGTATTTGCAGCGCTTCTGATTTTTAAAGAAAAACACAAAATCATGATTTTAATGTGAAATCCCAGGATTTTTAAATGCTGATTTAATTTTCTTTTTTTAATTACACGTTATTGATTATGTTATTATGGTTGTCTCAGTTTTTCCCCTTTGTCCGCCTCCAACCAGAATGCCCTGCTGCTCCCTCAGGCAATCCCCAAACCACTGTTCATGTCCATGGATCATGAGTATAAATCCTTTAGCTACTCCATCTCCTACACTGTACTTTACATCCCCATGGCTGTTCTGTAACTCCTAGTTGTACTTCTTAATCCCCTCACCTCTTCACCCATTCCCTCACACCCCTCTCCCATCAAAACGCTCTCAGGATCCATGATTCTGTCTCTGTTCTTGTTTGCTTAGTTTTTTAGATTCAATTGTTGATACATATGTATTGATTGAAATTTTATTGTTCCTAGTTTTGATCTTCTTTTTCTTAAATAAGTCCTTTCAACATTTCATATAATGTGATGATGAGCTCCTTTAGTTTTTTCTTGTCTGGGAATCTCTTATCTGCCCTTCAATTCTAAATGTTTGATTTCCTAGGTAAAGCAATCCTGGCTGTTTGGTCCCTGATTTTCATGACTTTGAATACTTCTTGACAATCTCTTCTAGCTTGCAAAAGTTTCTTTTAAGAAACCAGCTGACAGTCTTATGGCAACTTCCCTGTGGGTAACTAACTTCTGTTATCTTGCTGCTTTTAAGATGGTCTCTTTATCTTTAACCTTTGTCATTTTAGTTATGATGTGTCTTGGTGTGGGCCTCTTTGTATTCATCTTGTTTGGGACTCTGTTCTTCCTGGATTTGCATGTCTATTTCCTTCACCAAATTAGGGAAGTTCCTTTCATTATTTTTTCAAATAGATTTCCAATTTCTTGCTCTTTCGCTTCTGCTGGCATCCCTATGATGTGAATGTTGGGACGCTTGATGTTGTCCCAAGGGCCCCATACACGATCCTCGTTTTTTGAGGGGTTTTTTTGGATTCTTTTTCCTTCTTGTTGTTCTGATTGTTTCTTGCTTCCTTATGTTCCAAATCTTTCATTTGATTCTTAACTTCATCCTATCTGCTTTTGTTTCCCTGTAAATTGTTCTTTGTCTCACTTAGTGTATCCTTCATTTCTGACTGAACCTTTTTTATGCTGTTGATATTCTCACTAAGTTAGTTCCTTAAGCATCCTTATAACCAGTGTTTCGAACTTTGTATTTGACAGATTGCTAATGTTGCTATTGTTTAGTTCTTTTTCTGGAGTTTTGACCTATTCTTTCATTTGAGCCATGTTTCTTTGTCTCCCTGTTTTGGCAGCCTCCTTGTGCTTGTTTTTATGTATTACAGAATTGCTATGACTACATGTCTTGGTAGCACGGCCTGATGTAGTAGGTGTCCTGTAGGGTCCAGTGGCACAGCCTCCCCTGTCTCCCAAGCTGGGTACTCAAGGTGAACCCTTCATGTGGGGAGTACACCTTCCTCTTGTACTTGGTCGCTGTTGGTAGGTCAATGGGAGGGATTTACCCAGGCCAGTCAGCTGTAAGGACTGGCTGTGACCACTGACCACCAACCTGTGCCCTCCATGGAGGATCAGCTGTGCAGGGGCAGGGTGGTAGTGCTGTGATATGGTCTGTAGCTGCCCACTGGGTGCACTGGCCCTGGGGTTTCCTGGGTGGTGCAGGCTATGTAGGGTAGCATCCACCTGTGTTTTGCCCAGGGCCACCCTGCCTGAGCTATAAAGCAATCTGAGGTGGCTACTACCTGTGTGGGGCTTGGAGATGCCCAGGTGAAGCCAGGCTGTGACTCTAGGCTGGTTGCTGCTAGTCCCAGGCCTCACGCCACCTAGCAAGAGGTATAAGAGCCTGGGGCTCATTGAGACTGGCTATGGCTTGTTTAAGAGGATTTAGGAAGTTGTGAAGCATAAGCCAAGACCAGCCATTCATATGGAAAAGTCTCTGTTAACAGTTTGAGCAGGCTCAGAAGTTGAGTGGGGCAGAGTCTCAGGGTCTGTAGGGTTGGGCAAATGGTGTCAGCCAGGTTGATGGGAGTCTCAGATATGGCACCAGCCTGCTGCCTCTGTGGCCCTGTCAGGGGAATGGTCAGAAGAGACAGCAGCTTCAGTCCACCTTTCTGTCTGGGACAAAGCTACTTCCCAGCTCTCACCTTGATGCCAGAGACTTCAGTTCTTCCTTGTATGTCACTGGTGCCTTTTAAGTTGCTACCCCAGGGCTGGAGCTCAGAGAGAGTCTGAGTAAGTCTGTGTGTGGAACACCAGCAATTTCTTCTATGACTTAGTTCCTGCTATTTTTTGCAACCAAAAGTTGCGGAGACTTATCTTCCTGGCACTGGAACCCTGGGCTGGGAGGCCTGCTGTGGGGCTGAGGCTCCTTGCTTTGAGAGATCCCTCCTGAATTTTTATCCACCACACACAGATGTGGGACCAGCCCATTCCACATCTGTGCCCCTCCTACCAGTCTGGACAGATGCTGTTTCTTTAATTCTGTAGTAGTCAGATTTCCATTCAACTCAATTTCTGATGGTTCTGAGTAATAGTAGTTCTATAATTTAGTTTTAATTTTGATGTGGTTATGTGAGAGGCAAGCTGTGGTTACTAATGCTGCCATCTTGACTGGAAGTCTCAGCCCTAAACCTTTTCTTTACTGGCTAACTTTCTTAACGTAGCAAGGGCCAAACAGATTACCCTTGAGAACTGAATTCCACTGTGGACTGCTGTTCTGCCATCTACTGTGCATTGTGAGTTGCCTCGGACCTCCATCATGATGCACTGAACCTGCTGTGCTCTCGCCTTTCCCCTAACACTCGACTCCCAACTTCCCTCCCACACTTGGCAGACTCCTATTTATTCATCCTTCAACACCCAACTCAAGACACCCAACTCAAGAGTCACCTACACTATATCTCATTATCAACTCTCTGCCCCACTTTCCATCTCTTCACTAAGAAGGTATAAGAGAATCAAACATATGGCCAAAGAATTGATACACAGAAGAAGGTAACACCAAGGAGGAAGACACAGAGAAGTTATAATACAGGCTTTTCTCAGAGAGAAGGAGGAATCATAACCTCTTCAAGTCACCCCATTGTTGCTTGAAAAATCACTTAAATAAGGACTCTGATCCTATTTGACCAGAATCTAATATAATAAAGTTTTAAAAGGGAAAAACAAAAACAAAAATCCTAAGTACAGGATTCATAGGATTAAAAACAGTTGGTGCAAAAACACCTGGGTATTTGAGCTGAAAGTTCAGAGTGAGTCAATCATGTGATGAGACACTCTCATGAAAAAGGCAAAATGCCTTCATAGATTTCATTATTAGAAAACAAGAGTCAACATAACCCTGTTCTCCTCTTAGCTGGCAAGACCTCCCTAGGGTTTTCCAAATGGTCCTGAATATGAACTTCTGTGGGTCAGAGAATACCCAGGGAGTGACCCAGGAAGAGTATCCCAGCTGTGGAGGAAACACAAAACCAAATCACAGAGGGACAAGTGAAGAAACCCAGAATGTCACCCAGAGGTGGGAAGGACCTAGGTGGGCGGTCATGATTCCTATCTTTAAGCAACTGACAGGTTTCCATGTAAATTCGAGCTATGTTGCCCTCAAGGGTATGACCAGGCCCTCTGAGTGAAAAAATTGTTAAGATTTCATCTCAACATTGGGGAGAATTTTTTTTTTTAAGATTTTCTTTCATTATTTTTAGAAAGAGGGGAAGGGAGAGAGGCAGAGAGGGAGAGAGACATCAACGTATGGTTGCTTTTCACTTGCCTCCAGCCACAGATCTGACTGGAGACCTGGCTTGCAACCTGGTTATGTGCCCTGGCTGGAGAATCGAACCTGTGACCTTTGGGTTCGCAGGCCGGCACCTTACCCACTGTGCTACCAGTCAAGGCTGAATTTTTTTTATTAATCACAGTTTTTCCCAAATAGAATGAACCATCCTGAGATATTCTCCTTATTGAGGGAGATCTAGCAAAGGGAGGATGATTGCTTTTATGGAGGATGATAAAAGGATGGGAATGTAAAGCCTAGTAGACATTGTTGATTTATTACACCCCAGTTTTTCTTGGGAAACCACCCCTCACTCATTCACTGTCCCATGTATCAGATGCAGTTGAGTGTACTCTTGACTTCAGGGGCAGGTGTACTTCTCAGCCTGGTCAGTCTATCTGCATCCCTAGCCACAGGGAGGAATGCTCATGTGACACTGGGCCAATCAGAACCCTTAAGACTCAATTCTGGGAAAAGGGAGGTCGTCCTTTCCACAGAACTTGAAGCAGGTAGGATGTAAGCCTGGAGCTACCAGGGGCATCTGATCATCACATGGAGACAGACTGACTACAAAAGATCCCTTTGCTGCACTCACCCCCTAAAAAGGGGGGTGAGGAATTGGAGCAGAGCTACAGAGACTGAATTCCTTTGTGCCCTGGAAGTCTCCCATGCCTGAAGCCAGGCTTGGCTCTAGAGAGCTGATAAATTCCCTTTCTTCCCTCAAGCAGGTTGAGCTGGGTTTCTGTTGTTTGCAACCATAAGAGTCCTGATCCCTACAATGACCTCTAAGACCTCTTCGAATTCCATTCTGCAAAGGTGAACCTCACACTTAAAGCAAGGGCCACCCACATGCATACGTCCATTTGACCAGATGAATACTACAATGGCCTTTGGGATTTCAAGTGCTTCCTTTAGTCATATAAATAAATCCCACTGCAAGAGGGAAAATGGAGGCTCTTGAAAAAATGGTTGTTAAATCAAACAGCATCTTATATCTATGAGAAGCTGGCAGTCAAGGCAGCTGTCTCAGGTCCAAGCTCAGGAAGGACACCTAGAAGCCACTCACACCTCCTGGAGACACATTGCTAGAGCATGACATGATGGGATGATGAAGGAACACTCTACCTGTACCCAAGTGCTACGTATCTCAGGAATGGAGAGGGGGCTCCATTCTTCAGGATGCCTGGTGAGCCACCATTCAATGAGCACCTACTAACAGCCAAGCCTGTGCTGGACACTTGGCATACATCTATTTTTCAAATCAAGCCCATGATGGAGACAACGTTAGCATCTCCATTACCCAGTTGAGAAAACGAATGCTCAGGAGACTTGTGCAAGATCACAGAGATAGCAGAGAGGCAGTTCTGAGAGATTCTAAAAGCCTAGCCACACTGCCTCTTGCTGAATATGACAACAGGCCCAAAGCCACCACGTCTGGGTTCTCCTTGCACTGCCCAGGCTCTACCTCCTCATCCACAAAATGGGTGAGTGAGGAGTCTGTTTCCCAGTCTGACCAGACATCTGCCCCTGCAGTCATGTTGAGGTCCACAGGGACTATTATCAGGTAAGGAGTGCAGTCTTGGTGCTGAAATTACCTATAACTGATGTGACACAAAGGGGTAGTGCTGGGCTAAGTCAGCCAGCAGGGCCCTGTCCCCACCTCACTCTAGGCCCACAGGGTCTGGGTTGCTTCCTTTGTTCCACACGCATAGGCTGGTAACAAGGCAGCTCAGAGCTCAGCTGTAGACATTTTTTCATTATTTTCCACCCTGTTAACCTCATCACAAGTGAGACTGCTGTCAGCCTAAATGAGAACTGAAAAGATTCATCTCACTTGTCCCGGCCTCAGCTCAGAAAACAAGACCCTTCATTTCCTGAAGGCCCTGATGACCCTTTCTCTTTGAGTCACCCTAACCTAGGAAAAATGATGTGACAGCAATAGCAGGCAGGGGCTTGTGATGGGACCAAGAGAGCTGAATCAGTTCAGTGTGGCTTTGCAAAGTGCAATGTGAATTTTTCATATTGCACTGTATTTACCTTCCTAATTATGTTTGCGTATGCAAATATTAAACTAAGACTATGTTTCCTTAACATGGCCCAGGAGGACACCAGAGCACACTGGGTGGAAGGAAACTGGCCTGTGATTACAGTTTTGCTATAGAAGTCACCCTCAGAGTGGACAATCCTAACACAGACCTTGATGAGATTATTATATTTCGTCCTTTTTCTGTGCTTCTAGCAACCCCAGGTCACCTCATGCCTAAAACAGGCACCCAGCAAGAACAGATGAGCTGAACTATTTTAGTAGTAAGAGTCTCTCACATTCCTATAACCAAAGCCAACTTGCCTGAGCATTTAGCCCCAGGCACTGTTTTCCATGCTTTACCATGCTTTATTTGGGATTAAAAACCTTCTTAATCCTCCCAACTGCCCAGTGGGTATTTCTATCCCCACCTCACAAAAGAGGAAATGGAGACACAGAGAATATAAGGAACAAGCCCAAAGACTAATGATGGAAAGAAAGCTAATGGTGGAACCAGAACCATGACCCCAAGAATTTCAAGAATTGTGGATCCAAAAACCACACTATGAAACTTTTCTCAACACCTTCCTCCCTCACAGGTACTGTTTCCTTTAAGCCTGGGACTGCCCCCAGGAGTAGTGGATCTTAACCATTTGCAAAACAAAGAGGATGAGGCTCAGAAAGAGGAAATGGCTCACCCACTTCACAAACGAGAAAACTCAAGTTCACAGAAGTGAGTTCAGTTCTCTGGACTGGCATGCAGCACCTAGTGTTTGCTCCGGGCTGTGCAAGGGGCTTGGGACACCGAGACCTTGGGGCCATAAACTGTGGCTGCTCCCTCCACTGGGCTTCTGGGCCTTTACATGGTGAAACCTTTCTGGAAGCAACTGAGCAGTCTGTTAAAAAACTTGAAAATAGCAAACTTTTGACCTCCAAATTCCCATTGTGGAAACCGATCCTACCTACAACAGAGCAGCGAACGGGACAAAGGTGCATGTATTGTAGAGCACTGCTCCCAGAAGCATTGTTCACAAGAGTAAAAGAATGGAATAACCTACATGTTCAACAATAAGATGTTGGTTAAACAAACTAGACAACATTATATAATGAAATATTATTAATCATTCAAAAATGTTATGTTTACTGACATGGGAAAATTCTGCAATATAGTTATTATTATTATTATTATTATTATCTTTAGAGAGAGGGGAAGGGAGAGAGGCAAAGAGAGAAACATCAATGTATGGTTGCTTTTCACCTGCCTCCAGCTATAGATTATAATGAACCACTTATTTTCACATGAAAATGTTTTTATTTCTGTGGTGACAGCTAAAGTGGCTAAGCCACCAGCCATTCCCAGGATCCAAACTCAGGATCTGGGATACCAAGCCCGTCCCAAGGACCCATCCATGTGCCCTTCAACATTCATGGTCTCAAGTGCCCAAACTACATGCCACCCTGGCTGGCATGGTGTTACCATGGCCAACCTGGAGCAGAGATCCAGGCCTGTTTGCCCACCTTTTTGAAGAGTCTGATGACATCCTCACTGATCTGTGAGAGGCGGACAATGACATTGTTCATGAAGATGTCGTTGAGGGTGGCGTGATCTCGGCTCTCCCTCCTGGTTTGATGCAGAACTAGATACCAACAGTTCACCGGTGAGAGGAGATACTGGTCCTTCCTGTGGAAACCAAGATAGCTCTGGTTGGCTTCATTGGAACTGTCATCCAGTGTCCCAGTGTCACTCACCACAGCCGTTTTGACCCTCATGGAGGCTTTCAAGATTGGTTTTATTGAAACATGTTCACAGTCAAGGAAGCAGATACTACAAGAGCTGAAGTGACCCTCCCAAGGTTCTAGAGCTGTGCTGGGGCCCAAACTCAGGTCTTTGACTCAAAGAGGTGTCCCATCAATTCTCCCAGTGCATATGGCGATCTGCTACCTGCTTTTCTCCCTTCTGGGAAGAAGCCACCTTCCCCAGGGCTAAGTAATACTAAACTAGTTGTGTTTGAAATAACTTGTATTAGTTCTAGAACTATGCAGTGGAAAGAACAAAATGCAAATGCTTCCCTTTCCTCCCCTGCCTCCCCCAGCCTTTGGGGTGCCCTCAGACTCTTAATCTGGATCTTTGTCCTTCCCCCAGATGTGGGGCTGGAGGGTTTCAGGTTCTGTATATGGAGGAGGGAGTAAGGGAAGCAGTTTCGAATAAAGTACACATAGGCAAGCAGACCTTTGTCCTGTAATGATGGATAGATTCTTAGCATCTTCTGGCTGAGTGTTATGCTAAAATAGGATTTCTCAAAGGGGTCCTCAGACCACCAACCCCAGCAGCACCTTGTTGGGAGCGCGGATTCCGGACCCCCACTCTAGACCTGCGGAGTCAGAGGTCTAAAGGGTAGACTCAGCAATGTGGATCTTAACAAACCCTCCAGGTTTTGTTCTCAAATCTGAGAACTGCGGATCTACCTATATACCATTGTCTCCCAACGCTTGGGAAATGAGATGTTGCCAAAAAGAGAAAAAAGAAAGGGGGGAGAATCTCTCTCAAAGCCCCTCTGTTGGCCTCAGTAAAGGGTATGTGTATCTTTATTCTCCAGGAAGAAAGAGGGAAGGGCAAAATCAAACCCATAGTCCCATGTTACCAACTTGCCCACTGATCCTGACTCTTCCTTTACTCTGCTTTCCATGGTGGGAAGGAGACTTTGGAAAGGCAGGATGTAAGAGGAGCCCATCCACCCTTGAGGGTGGTTGGCTCAGGGTTCCCCAGGCCTGCCTTGCTCCACCTGTGCCCTAAGGGTGGGCCACCTGTGAGAGGGGGCCCTGGTTATGTTCTGAGCCTCCCACTGTCAGTGTTTTTGAGGAAGGAAAGTCTGCTGACTCTTGTTATGACACCATCCTCTCAAAGCCAAGTGCAAGTGCTGGAGGTGCAGCCCTGAGGGCCCCTGGACTCCCACGGCACCCCCACACCATCACCCTGCCCACCCCCCAGGCCTGGGAAAGGCAGATGGATGCCACTGGACTTACAGGAATTTTCTGTCATGAAATGAGCTGAAAGTGTGTAGAGAGCAGGAATTTGGGGGAAGGGAATTTGGTTATGCAGAGGATATATTAGAAACTCAAGGAAAATGAAGGCGATTTCTCCTTTGCTTATAGCCTAGAGGAAAAGCCAGAACACTAAAATTCAACCGCTCAACCCAAATTCCCTCAGCATGTACTTCCTGCCAGTCTTAGGTGGGCTCTGGAGGAGCATGACACAGACCTGCCTTGAAGGGGCTCCTTGCCGAGTGGCTGAGGCAGGAGACAAAGAGGACAGTGAAAGGTGACAGAGCCTCATATGTGAGAAGCTGGAGAAGGCGCAGCTCCTCCTGTGCCCTCTAGCTTCCTTGCAGAGCTCCTTCCCACCCAGCCTTCTCCCCCGCTGTTCCCCCCACCTGGAAAGCATTAGCCTCTGTGACCACCTCCTTCTCTTCCTATAGGTCTCAGTCGAAATGATACCTCCCCAGAGAGCATGCCTATGACCACACTCCAAGGCACAGGTCTTCAAAATGTGATCCCCGAGCAGCAGCATGACTTGGGAATGTATTGGAATGCAAGGCCACTCCAGATCACTTAATAAGAAACCCTGGGTGTGGGCTCAGCCTCCCTGTTTTCACCAGCCCTCCAGGTGACTCTAATGCACACGTGAGTTTGTGAACACCTGCCTTAAGGAGTTTCCATCCCCTGCTCCCCTGTGAGTTCTTTCAGAGCAGGGATTGCTTCTGTTTTGTGACCACGTTCAGTGCGGAGCAATGTGCCTGACACATAAGAGATGCTATGGAAGAGAGGCCCATAAAAAAATGTGACTTTTTTAAAAGTCACATTCATGTTGTGTCTTAAAGAATGGGTAGGAATGGGTAGGAGTTTTCCAAAGAGAGGGGACAAGAAAGATGGAATTATAGGCAGAGGGAATCATGGATACAAAGAGATGGAAGCAGCTCAGTAGAGCAAGAATTCCAATGTGGCGGCGGGGGACAGGTAGGACATGAGGCTAGAGAGACAGGTTAAGAGCTTCACTGGGGAGTCGGGGACTTTGAATAACAGGCAAATGAGCTGGGCCTTTATCTTCTGGCCACATGGTTCTCAACCTGAGTTGCACACTAGAATCACCTGGGAATCTTTTAAAATCACCAAGATCCAGGCCCCATTCAAGACCAATTAAGTCCGAATCTCTGGGGGATAGCCTTGGTATTGGTATTTTTTAATTCTCCAGAAGATTCTAATGTAGATGTCATGGAAGTTATTTAAGCAGAGGTATGATGCTACTGGTGTGTGTCTTAGATCACTGAGAGCACATTGAAGGATGGAAGGATGATGGATGAGTTGATGGATGATGAATGGATGCATTGGTGAGGGAGAGGATTGATAGGTAACTGGATGGGTGAATAAATGAGTAGATAGAGGTGAATGGGTAGATGGATATGGACATAGGCATGAGGCTGGAGACAAAAGGACCAGTCAGAAGGTGAGCTTAGTCCAAGAGAAATAAAGATGAGGGCCTGGGTGGTGGCCAGAGAAGGCTAGACTCGAGGGACTCAACAGGACAGCAGATGACATTGGAGACACACTGGAACCAGAGAGTAGGAGATAGGAAGGAGGAGTAGATGGTGCTTCTGAGGGCCAGATCGCAGGCGACTGGGTGGATGCTGATGACATGAACCAAGATAAGAACTGCAAAGGAAGAAATAGGTTTAGGGAGAAAATACTTTTCACAACCCATTTTTCACTGCTTCCTAGATGGCAATAGAAGTGGAAAGATTATAGTAGAGGAAAGATGAGATAATGAAGCTGTTACCTAAATTACTTCAGGGGCTTAGCTGAGCCTGGGATGTAAGAATTGAGCAGCATCAGGGAATTAAATGTGCAAAATTTATGGAAGTCACAGCCAGAAGGTGACTTGTGGGAATGGGAGGACAAAAAAGATCTTGAAAGGGTGTGGAAGTGCTAGTATGCCTTGGGGACCATTAATTAGGCCACCTGCTCAGGGAGACAGGTAAGAGAAAGAGCAGAAAGGACAGTACCCCCCTTGTGAGGAGCTGTGGGCAGGAGGGAGTGCAGCCTTAGATGGCATCGCTAGGGGAGGCAGAATGAGTGGAGACAAGGGAGGGAAAGCTGCCCGGAAGAAGGCAAGGACTTGTCTAAGTGAGCACCTGCCAGGAAGATGAAAATCTTGGCTCATTTTGGCTCTCATCCCTGTGCTGTCTGTCCATGTGTATGTGCTGAGCACAGCTGGACGTTGTGGGTGGAAAGACCAGAGTAGGCAAGACCCTGAGCCCCCGGCCTTCCATGCAAGGGAGGGAGACACACGATGAAACGAGATGATGATAAATGAGAAGGAGGCTGTGGAGCAAAGGAGGTGGTGGTGGGGTGGACATGGAAGGCTTCCTGGGGGAAGCGTACTCTAAACTAAGAACTAAAGGCTCGGATGGTTTTATAGGGCAGAGCTTTCAGGGTGGAGAAATACAATGAGCAAAGGCCCAGACAGGGGCCAGAGAGAGCATGCTGGTGAGCTGAACATAGCTGAGGGGGCCTTCAGTATGCTGTTCTGGTGTGGGGATGGGGTGATAAACAAGGTTGGAAAATTAGACAGAGGCCACATAGCTGAGGGCCTTTAAGTCTCATTAGAGAGTGTGAGCTTTGTCCTGAGCTTGGCAGGGAGCCATCAAGGGGTTTGGAGCAGGGGAGTGAAAGGGTAAAATTGGATTTTCAAACTTTCATTCTGACTACTACCAGGAGGATGGGCTCGCAGGGGGCAAGAGGGAAGGCAAGGGGGCCATGATATACTTGGATGGTAACTGACTGGACTTGGAGATGAGCTGGTCAGCAGAGGGGCATTTGAACATCCAGATGGAAATACCTGGATTAGAGACAAACATGGAAGCCAAGATGGAGCTCACAGTCTAGTGAGGGGATGATAACCCTGCAAGAGTTCAGCATATGTGTGCGACGTTACAACTGCAGAGAGTGCTAGAGGATAGCATGATGCCCATGAGGGCCCTTACCAAGGGCACTGGCCTAGCCTGGCCTGGCCTGACTTCAGGGGTCACTGAAGTGTCCCAGAGGAAGGGGTCTTTTGTCTGGGCTCTAAAAGAAGAACTGGAGGATACAAGGTGAAGAGGTCAGGAGATGGATGAGGGGGACAGTCCCAGACAGAGGGAACAGAATGGGCAAAGGCCCTTTGGGGCACAGAGAACTCACTGAATTTAAGGAACCCAGTAAAGTCCAGTGTGGCTGGAGCCCAGAAAGCAAGGTGGAGGAGGGAGCAGGTACAGGGCCTTGCACCTCTTCTTGGCCTTCTGAATTGTTCGGGGATCACAGAAATAGGAACCTAAGCTGCACGTGGACAGAGCTGGACACTGGCCTTTGGGGACCTTTAGTTTGTCCTTCCCTTTTCAGGGGGTCACTTGTCTTTTTGCAAGTGGACCCCTTGGGCCTAAGAGCTGTTTTGCCTGCTGCAGCTGCACTTTTGGAGGATGTTGGAATGAACCTGGACCTGCGCTCTCTCTTCTGAGGCACATCTTGAGCAGCCTTTTTCTACTTTCCAATCTAGCATCCAAGCATCTATGCAGCAGGTGGAAGCTGCTGAGCTAAGGCATAATGCGAGAACTTTCATTATATATATTTTGCCAAAAAATAGCAATGAAAATTTCTCGTGAGTCACAGTTTCTTTCTTTGGCCGGGGGAGCTGGGGCTGAGGCTCCACGGGACTGCAGCTAGAGCAGTGAGGCCTTGCCAAGCTGGTGAGTTAGGAAAACGAAATTAGCAGTGAGCCAGCTTCTCCAGCTTTTTCAGCAGGGAACCGGAAAATTTCGCTTAGCAAACAGAACCCGTAGCCTGGCCTGAAGAGTCCCAGGTTGCAGATGGATCCAAATCTACTGCCCTGGGACCGTGGTCCCTCGGGAAGGGAGGCAAGTTCCTGCAGCTGACACAGTCCCCTAGACGCCAAGTCCCTGCCTCTGGCTTCCCGCTTCCTTCCAGAACATTCTTGGGCCTTACACTGGGCTTGCTTGGGTGTTTGCCAGCAAAGCTGACTCTGAAAAGCACTCCCTCCTATAGTTCCAGGACCTAAACAGTGTGGTTAAACTCTTGCTACCTAAGCTGCCTCAAGCAGGAAATGGAATTCACTAGCCTGTCTTGGAACATGAATCCTTAATTCTGCCAATGTTAGGTGGGTGCCACCTTTTGTGCCAGGCATGGTAAGCAAAATGAGCCATGCTCCCTGATGCATGGAACTTACAATCTAGTGGGGGCCTGAGGTGTCAATCAGCCACATAAAAAGGAAATTGCAACCATGCATGGCAGGGGCCTTGAAGGAAAAATGCCTGGTGATGTGAGAGTCTGCCTGGGTAAGGTGGAGGTGAGTGTCTGTTCACCATGCTGGTCCTTCTTGTCACTAAGACCTTAGCTGAGATGTTTCTAGTTGGGGCCTTTCTTGAACCCCAGTGGCCCCTAGTCTAGTACACCACCCTATTTTATTGTCATGACAGCACTACTACACCTGAACTTTGTCCTATTCATTTACTTTTTGTTTCTGGTCTTTGACCCCTCTCTAGCTTACATCTGTCCAGTTCACCACAGTGTCTCTGGTGACACATAGTCAGCTGAATAGGTGGAAAGTGCCCAGAGGATGAGCTGGGACCAGAAGGGCACACAAGTTTCAACACAACACTGGGACATGGAAGAGCATTCCCCAGCAGTAAGAGTGAAGGCTCTGGGAGAATGGGCACCTTCTAGAACTAAGAGAAGCTAACTGTGGCCTGAGGGGTGGGGCAAGGGCTTTGGCTGGCCAGAGAGGTTGCAGGAGCCAGTCCTTGAAGGAAGAGCACCTGGGCTGTGTACTGCTGTGCCCAGAGCTGTTGTAACGAGTGTCATAACCAGGTGGCTTAAACAGCAGAAATGTATTGTCTCATAGGTCTGGATGCTAGAAGCCTGAGATCAAAATGTTGGCAGGATTGGTTCCTTCTGAGGGCTGTGGAGAAGACTCCATTCCGTGCCTTTTCCTTGGCTTCTGATGGTTTGCTGGCAATCTGTGGTGTTCCTTGGCTTCTAGACACATCACCCCAATCTCTGCTTACAAGTTCAAGTAACATTTTTCTTGTACATTTGTGATGTACACATGTTCCCTTGTTATAAGGCCATTGGTCTTACTGCATTAGGGCCCACATTAATGATCTCATTTTTATTTGATTACCTCTATTCTATAAGCCACTGGAAGGAAGGAACAATCTCTTATATTTCCTTGTATCCCTCCATAGCCATAGTGGGGCGGCACTTTGCAAAGTATAAGGTACTGTATGATCATCAAAGGTCACTATTATTCTATTTGTCTAATGGAATAAAGTCAAATCTACACCCTTGCTTATTACAGCTTGTTAAAATCTTTAGTACATCCATTTTTCATAGCCATTGGCAGAATCCTTTCATTCATTCATTCATTCACTCACTCTCCTCATGTGTTTTGAGTATCTGCTTTGTGCCAGGCACTGAGCTAGTCACAGAGGATTAAAAAGATGACTGGATATGCCTTGAGAAGGCTCACAATCTAGTCAATGAAACTAATACCAACCAAGAATTATAGCTATTGGACAGAACACCTTTAGTTGAAGTGACAGAAGTACTTCAGACTGATTCAAGCAAAAATGATAGTAATGGGAGGAGGAGAAATTTAAAGGATCAAAAATGTTAATCAAAAAACATTTAAAAAGAAGAGGTGGTTGGCCTCACGCACAGCTGGATCCAGGGGCACAAAGGGTGTCATCAGGACCTAGTCTTACTCTCTCCATTTGGTTCTGCCTTCCTCTCTCTGTTGGCTTCACTTGCAGGTGGGTCCTCTCCAGACCAAAAATACCCTGACTGCTAGTAATCCCCAAGGAAAGAGAGCTTTTCTCCAGCTGTTCTCCAGGAATTGCATGTCACTAGATTAAAGCTGTCGCCAAGATGATGCATTGCTGACCACAGGTTTGCCATTCATTGCTCAGGGACAATTCCCCGGAGATCAAAGGAAGAGGGGAGGGATGCTGCAAGGAGAGTAACACATGTCTTCTATGTCAGGCTCTGCGAGGAGTTGGATCCCAGAGGAGTGGGGGAGGGAGGGAATGGTTAATTCTGCCTCAAAGTGGATGGAGAGTCACAGGAACATTTGCACTGGGCCTTGAAGTACACATAAGAGTCCTCCAGGTGGAAGAGGCAAATAGCAATAAGAGCATCCCTCAGGCAGAGGGAAATGTGGGCATGCAGTTGTGATGCCAGGTGTGGGTTGTTCTAAGTGACCTGGGTAGGATGGAGTGAAGCACGGCGCGGTGGAAGCAGAGGCAGCTAGCTGCACTGGGTCATGAAGGGTCTCATAGGTCAAGGCTGAATAAAGGTGTTGAGTGGGCCTGTAATGTGACCAGAGGGGCAGGAAGGCCGGGTGGGAAGCAGAGCAGCCAGGCGAGGGCGGACTGTTTGATATGGGGCTCTGCCTTGGAGGCACCTCATAGCAGACAGCAGGCATGAGGCTTCCGTGCAGGAGAGCCCCTTCATGCCAGCTGAAGTCCTCTGACTTAGAAGCTGCCTTTGGCTGATGACAGTCCAGAGGCAGGATAATTCAGAAGGGGAACGAGTACATCCATCTGGTCACCTGCCTGAAGCAGGTTCTGCTTACCATGATGCGGTGCTATCGAATCAAAGCTGGAGCTCAAACACCAGTTCTGCCCCTCTGCAGCTGGGTGAACTTGGGAAGTTAATTAAACCTTTTATTTCTTTAGCTATGGTACAAAATGGGTTGATAACACTTACATCACAGTGGCACTTGAAGGATAAAATGAAGTAATTCATATGATGCTTTTAGCATCAAATCTAGCATCATCATCATTATTATCATTACCACTATTATTACCACCAGTATCTCACTAGGATGTTGGGAAAAATCCACTGACTGGTATATGTATATAGATGTATGGCCCATGGTAGATTCTCTACAAATGTTGGTTTTCTTCCTCCCGTTACTTCTTTCTCCCCCTGCAAACTCTTACATGTAATGTAAGGCCCAGGCAAACGGTCCTGTGACTCCCCCTCCACACTGGGGCGGAATTATTCCCTCACTCACTTGTTCCTCTCACCTCAAAGTGAGGGCTCACTGGGTCTGGCATATTACCTCTGTGCTCCCTTGGCCTTGCTGAATGAATTCTTGGTATCAGAGTGAAAATCCTTGCCTCCAGGCAATGCCTAGCCAACCTCATCTCCTCTTTCCCTCCAAAGCCCCTTTTGTCTTGGTTTGCCCACCTGCAAAATGGGTATGCCACAAAGTATGTACAGTGCTAGGCAGAGAAAGGGCCCTAACCCATGGCTCCTCTACCTTGTTCTTTTCTGTTTAGCTGAGGATCTTAAACCAGGCTCACTCTGGCTGGCCATCAGGTCCCTTGCCTGTCAGGTGAGGATAATGACACTTTCCATGACTTCCCCAACCCCAACAGGACTCTTAGAAGTATTTAAGCAGCTAGAGGTTGGGGCGGCACTTTGCAAAGTATAAGGTACTGTATGATCATCAAAGGTCACTATTATTCTATTTGTCTAATGGAATAAAGCCAAATCTACACCCTTGTTTATTACAGCTTGTTAAAATCTTTATTACATCCATTTTTCATTTTAGAATAAAATTTAAGTGATATGCTTGTATCATGTGCATCAAGCATCTCCTACATAAATAAATCATGTCCTGGTGAATACTTTGGATGTTGCTGATTATAATCTCTGAAGATTCCAGGAAACCTGGATGGCATCTGGGAAAGGACCAGCAGGAAAATCTGGAAGGAGCAAAAGGGACTGTAGCCACTGCAAAGACCACTCTTTAGGCTGAGCATCCTGCCTTAAAATCCCTCCCAGCAATGCAAAATGGAAGTTAAAGGATGTAGAGGGTGATGATGAAAGATGTTCCCTTTCCAGGAGGCGCTGGAAAGCGCCCAGGGGTGTCATGCTGACTTTAGGATTTTTGTCATTCCTTCACATGCCCACACTTAATGCCTCCCTGTTGGTTGTCCTTTTTTACTGAACTGAAAATGAAGGACTTTCCTAGTTTTAGTTAACATTTTAAACATTTTAAAAACCAGCATCACTTGACATAACTCAAAGGTAACTGAAAAAGTAAATTTAAGAAAACCAAACAGTATCACTAGTCCCAAGCAGATGCTGTGCCTAAGGTCTTTTTTGGTTTGCAAAAAGGGAGATTATCGAGGCATCAGCAACACACCAGTACCAAAATGAGACTTTCTCCTTGAGGTAGCCCCAAGAGACTTGAAAAGATAATTCTACATATATGGCTCAGGTGTGGTCATCTGGAGGAACACTGACCCAGTCTGACGATCCATCACATTACAGAAATGCACCCCTAAAACACCCAGCCTTTGAGTATACGCCTCCACAGATTAGGGACCCACCCCTGCCAAGGTAGCCTTTCGTGTGCTAGACAGCTCTAAACAGCTCTTGCCACTGGAGTGTTCTCAAGGTTGAGTTCAAGTCAGCTTCTTTGAAAATGCTATTTTAGATTTCACGTCTCTCCTTCTGCAGCTGCACAAAATAAGTCTATTTCCTTCATCTATTTGAACTAAGCATTTTGTTGTGATTGAGACTTTTCAGTTATTCATTCAAAAAACTTTGATAAAGACATCAAAATTATAACTACAGAACAACTGTCATTTAAAATCACCTGAAATCTGGCTGAATGGAAGTTCCACAACTGGGATTTAAAGAAGAAACCACTTCAAGACTGGTAGAAGGGGTGGAGACCCGAAACAGGCTGGCCCCACATCAATATGTGGCAGATAAAAACTAGGAGGCCTATCTTGGCTGCAGAGGTCCCCGCTGAGGAGTGAGGGGTAGCAACCCCACACCAGGCCCTGTAGCCCAGGGTTCCAGTGTTAGGAAGGTAAGTCCCCATAACTTCTGTCTATATAAAACAGGGGGGATTATGGCTAAGGGAAACAGCAGCTTCTGGAGTCCCAGGCATTCTTCTTAAAGGGCCTGAGCACAGATTTATTCGGACTCACTTACTCTGAGCTTCAGCACTGGGGCAGCAGCTCAAAGGACACCAGAGACATATAGGGAGAAACTGAATTGTCTGGAATCAGGGCGACAGCTGGAGGGGCAGCTTTCTTCCAGACAAAAGTGCTGGTAGAGGCCACTGTTCCTTTCTGAGACCTCCCCTCCCCACACACACAGAGCTGGCAGGCAGGTGCCATATCTGAGTCTCCATCAACCAGGCTAACACCATTAACCTATTCCCTGGTGATTCCCTGAGACACCAACCCACCCAATTTGTAGGCCCAGCCAAGCTGTTTTCAATGGCTTTTCCATATGAATGGTCTATCTTGACTCATGATTCAAACTTTCCTAAAATCTCTCAAATAAGCAGCATCTGGCCTCAGGGTACCGTGTACTTCTCACTAAGTGGCCCTAGGCCCAGCACTAGCAGCAACCTGACCTTGGTTCACAGCATGACCTTGCCTGGGCACCTCCAAGCCCAGCTCAGGTAGCAGCCATCTGTACTTCACTTTGTATCTCATGCCAGATGGCCCTAGGCAGAACACAGACAGTGGCTGACCTTGGCTCAGGAGCTCCAGAGCCAGCACACCTGGTGAAAAGCTCCAGACCATGTCAGAGCACTGCCCAACCACCGCCAAAAGCCCTACACTCAAGAGGTGGGCTGAGTGTCCTGAGCCCTGTTGAAGAAAGTCCTGTTCTGTGGGGTGGGTCCCTGCTAGGCTGATTGGCCTGAAGGTAAATCCCCTTCCCATTGATGTGCCAACAGCCATCAAGGCTCAACTACAACAGGAGACGATGAACAGCCCACGTGGGAAAGGGTAAACAACTAGAGTGCTCAGCTTAGGTGACAGCGAAGGCTGTACCACTGAACCCAACAGAACACCTACTATATTTGTTCACTCTATCAAGCCCAGGAGATGTAGCAGCTCTACCTAATACATAGAAACAAGCACAGGGAGGCTGCCAAAATGAGGAGACAAAGAAATATGTCCCAAATGAAAAAAACAGAGCAAAACTCCAGAAAAAAGAACAAAATGGAGATGAGTAATCTACTAGATGCAGAGTTCAAAACACTGATTATAAGGATGCTCAATTAACTTAGTAAGAACTTCAATGGCATAACAAAGGACATTGAAACCATAAGAAAGAATTGGTCAAAAAGGAAGAATACACTAACTGAAATTAAGAATAATTTGCAGGGAATCAAGAGTAAAGCAGATGAAGCCAAGAATCAAAACATGCCCAATCAGAACAACAAAGAGAAAAACATCCAAAAATCGAGGATAGTGTAAGGACCTTCAGGGACAACTCAAACATACCAATGTTTGCATCACGTGGGGTGCCAGAAGGAGAAGAGCAAGAGCAAGAAATTGAAATCCTATTTGAAGAAAACAATGACAGAAAACTTCCCTAACCTGGTGAAGGATATACGTTGACATATAAGTCCAGAAAGCAAAGAGTCCCAATCAGGATAAACCAAAAGAGAGCCACACCAAAACACATCATAATTAAAATGCCAACAGTTAAAGGCAAAGAGAGAATCTTAAAAGCAGCAAGAAAAAAAGCAGTTAGTTACCTGGAAGGGAGCTCCTATAAGACTGTCAGCTGATTTCACAACAAAAACTTTTCAGACCAGAAGAGATTGGCAAAAACTATTCATGGCCCTGGCTGGTAGCTCATGGATAGGCACCTGCCTGCAAACCCAAAGGTCGCAGGTTCGATTCCCCAGCCAGGGCACATAACAGGGTTGCAAGCCAGGTCTCCAGTCAGATTTGTGGCTGGAGGCAGGTGAAAAGCAACCATACATTGATGTCTCTCTCCCTCTCTGCCTCTCTCCAACCCCTCTTTCTAAAAATAAAATAAAATATTTTTTAAATAAATAATAAACAAAACAAACAAAAAGTACTATTCAAAGTGATGAAAAGCAAGGACCTACAGCCAAGATTATTCTAGTCAGCTAAACTATTATTTAGGATTGAAGCTTCCCAGATAAGAACAAGCTAAAGAGTTCATCATCACCAAACCAGTATTACATGCAATGCTAAACGATCTTCTTTAAGAAGAAGAAAAGATAAAAATATGAACAATAAAATAGCATTAAATAGTATATCCATCAACCATTGAATCTGAAAAACAATAAGTAAAACAGAAACAGATTCATAGATACAGAGGATAATTTGATGATTGCCAAGTGGGAGGGGGGTGAAAAAGATGAAGGGATTAAGAAGTACAAATTGGTAGTTACAGAATAGCCATGCAGATATAAAGCAGAGCATAGGTTCTATGCTTTATAATAATGTTCTAATAACTAGGTATGGTGTCAGATGGGTACAACATTTATTGTAATAATAAATTATTGTAATAATAAATTTGTCATAGTACATTACATAATGTCTAATCACTAGAGTATGCACCTAAAACTAATATAATATTTTATGTCAACTGTAATTTTTAAACATTATTTAAATAAAAATTTTAATTACTTTTTTAAAAAAGATTTTATTTGTTATTTTTAGAAGGAGGGGAAGAGAGAGAGGAAGAGAGGGAGAGAGACATCAATGTATGGTTGCCTTTCACTTGCCTCCAGCTAAGGACCTGACTGGAGACCTGGTTTGCAACCTGGTTATGTGCCCTGGCTGTGAATCGAACCAGTGACCTTAGGGTCCACAGGCCAGCACCTATCCCCTAAGCCACCAGCCAGGGCTTTAAATAAATTTTTTAAAGTTAAAAAAACTTAGATGGTTTCTATTATATGATAGAGAGAGAGAAGAAATGGTTCTCTTCAAGCAGCTGGCAGACTGAAGTGGAAAAACCAGACCTATGAACTGGAACATTCCTTGATGATCTACCCTGAGCCCCATAAGAGCAACATACAGATTACCATGGGTCTGGCTGGGATCAACAGCAGGGGCTCTCCAGAGGGGGCAAAACCTGGGTTGGCCCTGATGGACGAACAGGAGCTGACCAACAGGAAAGGAAGGAATCCTTGATACCCATGCAAGAACTATGTGGTCTGGACTGATTGGTGACTCTCAGGAAACACCAAACTATCCCAGATTGGTGAGGGGACATACCCAAAGTCATGTAGCTAAAAGAAGTTTTGCATTTTGGAGCCAGATGACCCAAGATTAGAATCTTAGCTCTGCTACTTAATCTGCTCTAGCTGTGTCCCTCTGGACAAATTACTCGATGTTTCCAACTACAAAGACAGAGACAGTGCCTGCTTACCACATTTACCCTGAAGATTAAAGGAGACAATGCATGAAAAACATATTGTAGAGCCATTGCTATGTGGTAATGTGGATGGGGAGGTGTTTGAAAGATTAAACACTTGCACAGCACAGACACTAATCAATCAGGAAAGATGTGGACTACACACTGTACTGAGAGAATAGCAACTCTGGAAACTATTACTGGAAAGCCATTACTTGTGTGATAGTCACCATAGCAATAGTAGTAGCTACGAATAGAGGCAGAAGCCCCACTTGGAGGGCCTGTCCCATTATCCCCACCTTGTTCTGGACAAACCTTTTCATCCTGAATCCTTTGCACATTTACAGGTTCAACTTACCAGCTGTGAAAGTGCTTCTCTGCTTAGTACTCACCTGAAGGGCTAAGTCTAAATTATAGCATCTTTAGGGACATGCTACCTCTGTGAAAGTCTGTGATGCTTTATCCCCTTGCAAAAGCACTTTCCTGGCACTCAAATTCATTGCTCACTGAAATCCTCCCTCCCAACTGCTCTGTGAAGCTGAGAAATGCTCCAAACCTCCTGTGCATAGAATATTAAACAGGATTCATTAACCAACCAAGCACCTCCCAGCTCTTTCCAAACTCCAACTTCTCTTATTTTAAACATATTTGAATAGAATTCCCTGTTGCTTTCTTTCTTTTTTCTTTTTCTTTTTTTGCAACTGTCCAAATAGCAGCAACCAACTTCTAGAGAGAGAATTTTTATCAGGTATGTCCCCTGGAAGCTGACTGGTACCAAAACTGAGAAGTCAGAATAGAAGGGAGTCTGTCACCTCAGCTACAGAGCACTGTTTGCACACAGTGCTAGTGCTCCAGAGGGAATCTGGCCTTTGTCTAGAGTAGATCTTTCCAAACAAGGAGTGACAGTTTGGGGAAATATTAATCAATACTACAGGGGAGGGAGGCTTCTGTGGTCAAATAGCACTCAGAAAGAGGTCAACAGGTTTACTTATTGCAAAACTTTTCAGAGCCTTCCATGTACCAATGCACCAAGTGGACAGCTGTTCCCAACTCCGCTACTTCTCTCCCTCCCTCTGCCCCACCCTTTCCTCCCTTCCTCTCCTAGACAAGTTACAGTACTAGTGTTTTAGAAAACACTGTTCTGGAGGAAGAAAGCTCCGGCTTTCTAGACCTATCCAACTGATGGCAAATATCCATGTTCCCCAAGTGGCAGGTTTTAGGCCCCCTACGTGTCCTTCCACAACACACTCTCAGCTCCTGGCCTTGAACAGGATAAGCCCACTCTGGCCAGACCTGCCTGGGAAAGGGCAGTGGAATATGGATTTTATGCTGGTGAGGAGGAGGGGTCAGGAAGGCCAGCACGGCCTGAAAGTGAGTCATAAATAATTTATCATCTAGAAAATCATAATATGGGATGACTCTTAAACATGAATGGTCATCAGAATACCCTGGAGACCTTGTTAAAATACAGATTGCTGGGCCCCACCCCTGGTTTCCCATTCAGGGCAGATTTTGCATTTCTGAAAAGCCCCACATGATACCAATGCTGCTGGCTGGGACCACACTTTCTTTGTGAACTACTGCTCCAGCCTCTGAAGTCCCAATGCCCCAGTCAGGGAACCCACACTGTGTCCTCTTAGCAACACTGAGCCAGGCTTTGGGCACAGGATGGGTGGCCCTCAGCCCAAATGGACTCACCAAACTCCTGAGGCAACCACTCCAGGCCTTGCCTTGAAGAGGACCACAGCATCACCACTACTCTCAGTGCCCTGAGATACCATGTTTGAAGCCCAACATCTGGCTGAAACACTGGACAGAGAGGCTCCGATGCCACCGGGAGAAAGAGGCAGCTCAGCTGAGCCCAGCCTTCCAGCCAGCCTCACCAAAGCTCCCAGTACACGGGTGAAGCCATCTTGGACCCTCCAACCCTGACCAGCCACCAAGTGATTCCAGTTGATGACACTTAAAAGCAGAAAAATCACCTAGCTGAGCCCTGTCCAAATTCCTGACCCACTAAATCATGAGATACATTGCATTTTTGGAAAATTGCTGTTACATAGAACAGGTCACCAGAACACTGAGTATTGTATTTACTCCCATCCCAGCAATCATTTGACTGCATGTCTTTCTTTCATTGCTGTTGTTTACATTTGATTCTTCATTTCTCTTCTCCACTAGATGCTAAATTCACTATGGCAGGAACAGTCTTTCTTTTTTCTTTTTTTTTTTTTAATGGTTTTTGTTTGTTTGTTTTTTGTTTTTTTATTGTTATATTACATTCATCTCATTTTCCACCCCCTGCTCTTCCCTTCCCTACCCTCCTTATCCCCCGCCCTGCCCCCCAGTCAATCCCAAGTGCTGTTTGTGTCCATGGGTCCTTGATGCTAGTTTTTTGATTAAACTGTTCCCCTTCCTTGCCTCCTTCTCCCCCACCCCCACCCCCTTCCCTCTACACACTGAAAGTGTGTTCCCTTCATGTCTTTGAGAACCAAGTCTGCCTTGTTCACCACTCTAAACCAGAGTCTGGCAGAGCTGGAGCTCAATAAATATTAGATGACTAAGCAAATCAACAGGTACAGAGTATTATGGGTACACAGAGGAAGCACTAGGTCAGACTCAAGATAGCTTTCCAGAGAATGTAACATCTAAACCCTGACCTGGAGAGCAAGCAGGTGCAGGGCTCAAAGAGCAGAGCCACAGGGATTGGGTGACTGCCCCAACCATACCAATCACAGGCATCCCCCAAGCCACATGCTCCGTCTCTCAAAAGAGAGTATCTAAAAGCAGGGACTGTGTCTTATTAGCCTTCGTGTCTTCAGCACAGTCCAAGAAAGTAAGGGGACCTCATTACATGCATTTCAAATAAATAAATGACTGACATGGCTTCCTGGAGACAGGAGTGTGAGCTGGAATTCAGGAACCCTGGGTTTTCCCACTCAAGAGCTCGATGTAGGTTCTTCATAACATAAGCCACTCAGCTTGTCTGGTGCTCAGTTGACTTGAGATAAAACCAGTGGCTCCTCTCTATGTCGCTGGCTTGTCATAAGAAATCCAACAGAGCAAAGATGGCAGAGTGCTTTGAAAAGAGTGTAATTAGAACAAAAACATGTGATGGTATTGTTCTCTCAGTAGTCAGCCTGCCCAGGTAAACCATCGGAGCCATCATTTGAGGCTTTCTTTGAATCGTGTGCCACAGGAAATTCAGACCAGGTAAGCCTAGCCCTGGACACAGCACTTCCTGGGCAACTAAACTGTTTTATTATCTAGGGAGCAGCTGGAGCCCAGAGCAAAAGGAGGAACACTGGGTTTACAGTCAAGAGACCTGAGTTCCTGTTATGGACTGAATATGCGTCCCCCCAAAAATCATGTAAAAACTACACCCCCCAACCCGCTGGTATTAGGATGTGGGGCCTCTGGCAAGTAATTAGGATTAGATGAAGTCAGGAGGGTGGAGACCCCATGAATGGGATTAGTGCCCTTATAAGAGTTACTAGAGCTTGCTTCCACTCTCTGCTCTCTGCTACATCAGACTACAAGGAGAATTAGCATTCTATAAGCTAAAAAAGTGCCCTAATCTTGGACTTCCAACTTCTAGAACCGTGAGAAGTTGGTTTCTGTTAATAAGCCACCCAGTCTATGGCGCTTTGTTGGAGCAGCTGGATAGAGTAAGATGGTTTCCATCCCAGTTCTGCAACTAATTTGCTGTCTGACCTTGAAGAAATCAATTTCCTCTATGAACCAAATCTCTCAGCCAAAGTGAACTTTATAGACTGAGTAAATTCCCCCCCTCCCTTCTTCCAACTCATTGGCAAACACCCCATCTCTGCCCAGCATTGGGCTGACTGCAGTGAAAATAAAATGACAAGACCCTGGACTCTGCCCTCCCAAACCTACGAGGCTACCTAGAAGACATATAGATAATCTTAAATATTTGTAAGACAGCAGGACAAGGCTCCTCTGGACAGCCAGGATGAAGATTTTGTGGGCTGGGCTCCAGAAAAGAGGCAGCCAAGGGTCAGTGCTGGTGGCCCTGGGGTCAAAGGGCAAGTCCAGACATTCGCTAGGGACTCCTGCTTCCAAAAGCCACTGGGGGCTCTGCTGTCACATTAGCATTGTGCAAACCAGCTGCACTGGCCTGGCCCACTCCCTAATTAGACTTTCATACTGTGTCAAGCAGCCTGCTAGGCCCGACTGCCAGCTGGGGCTCCTGTTCCGTCTGGTGGCTTTGGTGAATGAACCCATGAAGGGCTGGCTGAGCTCATTACAGGCAATGAAAGGGAAAGGGGACCCCCGCCTTTCCCCCCTCTCCCATGTTCGCACTGTGAAGGGAGCAGATTCCAAACCAAGAGGAAGGACAGGGGCGGAGCTGATGCTGCAGCCCAACCACACAGCCCTGGAAGGCTCCAGGGACAGCTCAGCCTGAGTCTGGGTTTCTGAGCATGGTCTGCATCTGTGGTTTTAAGGGAATGTTCCGATTCCTTGGCTGCATCTAGGCCCTTGCTTATCATCGGGCCGAGTAGGCAGAACCAAAGTGACAGTTCAAATCCATCTCCAATGACCGGTCCACAGACATGTTTAGACAACTTGCTTTCTCCGAATTTCACCATCTTCATCTTTAAGATGGGGTAGTAATACCCACCTGGCACAAAGTAAGTGCTCAGTTAACACCCTCAGTAAATTATTGTTGCTGTTATTATTAAAAGACAGGAGAGAAAAGGTACCCAAATGTGAGCAGTAGTTGCTTCTGAGTGGCAGGACTGTGAGACCTTCTTTCTCTTACTTTTCTGTACTTTCTAAAAGTGTATGTAATGAGCATTTTACTTTTCTACTTGAAAAAAAAAAAACCACAAAATTTCTCCAAAGAATATATCAGAAAAATGAGATTATGTATGTGGCAGGACCTAGACAGTGACTGGGAGGAACTTATTAATGGGAGATTCCTTCTGCAGTGGAAGTTTAAAGAGATGCAGCTCAGTAGAAAAACAAGCATAGTATTTGCAACAGAGTAATGAATTTTCATCCTTGAATAAAGCAATTTCTTATTCCCAAGTGTCAAGAGAAGAAGGCAAAAAGTGAGTGTTCAAATGCCCTGGCCCAGGCTGAGGAAGATGTGTAGGGGAGTTGAAAGGAAGTGTGTCCCTGGCCAGAGGGGAAAGCAAAATTACAGAGGAAGGTGGAAGCAACCCAAGGGTCTACTGATAGATGAATGAATAAACAAAATGTGGTCTCTACATAAATGGAGTATTATTCAGCCTTTGAAAGGGAGGAAATGTCAGATGCCACGACATGGATGAACCTTGAGGACATTATGCTAAGTGAAATAAGCCAGTCACAGAGGACAAATACTGTGTGCCTCCACTTATATGAGGTCCCTAGAGCAGTCAGATTCAGGGACAGAAAATAGGATGGTGGCTGCCAGGGGCTGGAGGGAGTTCGTTTTTAATGGGTGCAGTGTTTCAGTTTGGGAAGATGAAAACAGTTCTGGAGATGGATGGTGCTGATGGTTGCAATGACAGTGTGAAAGTGTGTAATATCACTGAACTGTACGCTTAGAAATGTTATATTATGTGGATGTTACCACAATTTAAAAATACGTTGAAAGGGAGGGAGGAGATTAGACACAGAGGAAAAAGGATCAGGTCAGGTGGGCCGAAGCAAGTCTCTGGTCTCCCAGGGCTGAGGGCCGCTTACAGGGGAGATGCTCCTCTGGGGAGTGTGGCAGAGGAAAGCCGCTGCAGTGGTGCTGCCTGGCGGGGTGAAAGCATCTCAGTGAGGTTGCAGCTCCTGCCTACACTTAGGAATTTTAAGCACAGAAGGTTCTGCAGCTGGAAGACCCGGAGTCCCCACCTCAGCTCTTGGGGTGTGAGAAATTAGCACACAGAGAGTTTGTGTGTCACAAATAAGTAATAAGGCACAAAAAGGGCCCCAGTGCAGCTCCTGCAGGGGAGTAAGGAAGAGGAATGCTTTGAGCACCAGTTCCATGGAGGAAAATTTCCAAGACCCTTGTGCTGAAGGAATTCGGAAGTGGGCTGGCTGACCCTGAAATACAAGAGAACTGGATAGGGCCAGAATGCCCTGAAAGGAGACGGGATGTCACCTTGGTCCAAATGGAGGCTGGCTAGCACAATGCCTGGTAGAATAAGAATGACAGCAACAACAATTTCGCTGTCTGAGGCAAGCAGTCTTCTCTAGTTATTTATTCCTTACAGCATCCATATGCGGAGAAACTATTTCTATCTTCACTTTCTACTATGGAAGACTGAGGCTTAGAAGTAAAATGTCCTGCAGACCCAAGGCCTTAGAGGCAGCCATCTCTCTCCAATGACTCCTTGCCTCCTTTCAGCTCTGCAGCCAGCCACCGGCCCACACACCCACGCACTGCCACCCATAGCCCAGGCCCCTTGCCCCTTCTCACTTGAACTGGTGCTCCCGGGAGCTGCGGATCTTGGAGGAGAACCGCTCGGCCAGCTTCTCCAGGCTTCGAGAGTACTCAAGCTCAATCTCAGCTTTCCGGCGGAAAAACTCCTGGAGGTCCTGCAGCAGCTGCAGCCGAGACTCGGATTGCTGCTCCAGGCATTTGAACTGCTCCACCAGCTGCGTGCGGATCTCTGCGGGTGGAGGCAAGGGCAAGGAACAGGTCAGGCTGGTGGTGGGGACAACAGTGGGGCCTGCCCAGCTGACCCAGTGCCTCCCCCAACCACCACCTGGAGCCTCTCCAGTCATTGGCACAAGGATTTTTTGCCACATAGTCTAACCCAGTGTTTCCCAAAGTTGGGCCACTGCTTATCTCCACCACAATTTCTGCCGTACCCACATGCCTCCAGCATTACTTCTTCTAGATCATCTAGTAAGTTGGCTTACTTTTCTTACTGAGATGAACTTATTTAAAATGTAGTTTTACATAAGCAGTGCCACCATAAAGGTCCTGGAGAAAAATATAGGCAGTAAACTTTCGGATATCCTATGCAAAAATATGTTTACTGATACTTCACCAAGGGCAAAGGAAATAAAAGAACAAATCAACAAATGGGACTATATCAAATTGAAAAGTTTCTGTTCAGCTAAAGAAAATATCAGCAAAATTCAAAGGGAACCAACTGTATGGGAAAAC